>JAVDPK010001643.1:596428-623377 GCA_034780415.1 Cichlasoma orientale
CCCCCCCCCCCCCCCCCCCCCCCCCCCCCCCCCCCCCCCCCCCCCCCCCCCCCCCCCCAGCGGTGGAAGCTTTTACAGTTAGACCAGGATTAGAATTAATCCATATTGTATTTGTGTTGCTGCACACTGTGATCTCCTGCATGAATCCTCTGCTACACAGCGATCCCTCGCATTGAGATGTCTCTGATTAGTTTCAGATTAAGGTTATTTTCATGCCTGGTCATGCACAAGTATGATATTATGCATCAAATTGCTTTGACACGGTAATGAATGTTCAGAAAGGAAGAACATGCTGAAATATCGCCACATATTTTTAACAGGGTTTTAGGCGCGTTACAGGAAATATAGGAGGGAAATGAATAAAAATCAGAACAGTGATGTATATGCACTGCACACTGGACACGACCTACAAGAATGCTTGAATGAAACGAATAGCAAAACAGTATGAACAACGTTAATATAGCTGCAAGCAGTGAAGATCAAGGTCCGAGCAGACCGTGAGTGTTCGAATTGTTGTCGACTTCTGAGAGCAGTTGAAAACAACATGCTTGAATTGCTGCATGTATATTGGTAACAAACCCTAGAACCTCTGCAAAGACTCGGTTTGCCAGGCGTATCATATGTGCAGAACTATGGTGTTTCTTCTGTTTATTGAAACGCAAAAGCAACGGTCAGAAAACGTGTGTGCTGTTATTCTGACAGGAAAATCACACGTCATCCAAAGGCTTTCATGTTTAATGGGAAACATTTCGTTACACATTAGTGGCTCTCCTGAAAAAACTTCAATCAATCATTAACACATTTAATGCTTCAACCATTAGCCAGGACCCTAGACTGTGCAAACTTGTTCTAACCCATGCAGCCAACAATTAGGTATAACCCTTGTTGCATGCGTGCTACCATCCAGAGGTGGAGCCTGGTGCACTTAAATGCGTAAGCTTAGTGAAAACTGAACAAACACGTGTCTCACATTTGAGGCTCGTGTCTTAGTGCAAAGATGGCTGGACTTATTTTGGCCTGCGACCCTAAGCTGCATAAGCGTTTAAGAAAGCGTGGATGGATTTTTAGCACCACCTCTGAGTCCAGTACATCGAGTTTTGGTATCTGAGTAGAATAAGGAGAACATGGGAAGTTCAAAAAGTATGTATTATGATGGTTTTTGCGGCACAGAAGAAGAAGTCGATTAGGAACAATTACAATAGGGCTCAGTTACAATCAGCTAGGATCGTTTGTGTTTTGACACCAACCGCTGGATGCAGGCTGCAGGGGTTCAATATTCTCCTGCTAGGAATCAACACATTTAAATTAGAGTTACCACAAAACTAGACAGTCACATAGTAAACCGTTTTTGACAGCCCAATACACTTGAGCCTTGTCTGTACAAATCTGTAGCATGCGTGTGTACACAGTCCTCTTTATTAGTTAGAGTGGACCTCCTTTTGCCTTCAGAACTGACTTAATTCTTCGTGGCGTAGATTCAACAAGAGATGGCTGTGTGAGAAAATGCCAGCAGATCAGCAGCTTCTGAAATACTCAGACCAGCCCATCTAGCACCAACAATCATGCCGCATTCAAAGTCACTTAAATCACTTTTCCTCCTCATTCTGATGCTCAATTTGAACTTCAGCAGCTCATCTTGGCCATATCTGCGTGCCTGAATGCACTGAGTTGCAGCCATGTGATTGGCTGATGAGATAGCTGTGTTAACAAGCAGTTGAAAAGTGTACCTAATGGAGTGGCCAGTGAGTCTATGAACAATAAATAACACATGCGTTAGAGTCAATAACGTTTAGTAGATGAATAATGGATGGAAGAGAAAAAGCTGTACTTTCTTTTTGTCCCATGGTGATATCACATTAATGGATTTTTTTCATTAAAAAGAAATTAATCGCCTGAATTTCGACCCATTCGACACCTTCCTTGTGATCTCTGCGTTATCGCTGCTGAACATTTCACTTTCAGCATCACAGTGAGCCGGACGCGTGGGGGGGATAACGCACCTTACACGCTTTCCTCATGTAAGGCCAGAATAATCGATCCCTGAAAAGCTACCCCGTCCATTTCAAGCAGGAACTGGGCCAAATCTCATCCCAGACTTACGGGGAGACCACATGAGAAGATGACATCATTTCAATGGTAATGATGGTGTAAATCGCAGCATGTGGCACACGGATCACATAGCTGCATAGCTAGCTGTGTTTGTGGCTTGCCTCTAATGACTCTCTCTCTGCTGGAAACCCACTTTAGTGAGTTCAAATCAGCCCTGTCTTCACAATTCTTAAGCGAGTGCTAATGCGCCGCACGGAGCCACCTCAAATAAATGGCGCTCTAACGGCATCTGTTAGCTGGTAGACAGGCACATTTAGAACACTGCTTGGCAAAGGCAGCCATGTGAGTGCTTAGTATACTGGCAGTGAGGCAACAGAATCTAGATGCCTCAAACTAAACGAAACTGCAGTTTAAACCTATTTTGACCTGTGACACATATGCACTCACTTCCAGTGCCTCTCTCTTTTTGTCTTTCTCGTCTTTAGAGCGCTTCGAGACGGCTCTCTGCAGGTTGGCAACGAGGCACCAGTAACGGGGTCATCACCTTTGGCAGCAACACAGCTGGACACAGATGGAGCACTCTGGTTGGGTAGGTGCCCACACATGCTGGAAAAGAAAAGAGGAACTCTTTTAATTCAGACTTGAAAATGTGTCTACTGATGCCATACATAAAGCAAGGGAAACGCTTGTAATTGTGCAAAATAGTGCTTTTTCATCCTAGCCACTGGTTAGGCTGCCAAAAATGAGCAATGAAGTCAATGTCGTTGCAGAGGATAAGCAAAGTCTCTGGCAGGGGAAAAAAAGATTGCAGTTTGGGCAAAAAAAAAAAATGTCCAAGCCCATTCAGGTATTGAGTTGAGAAATGAAAGGCTATCTGACTAACTCCAAAGTTGTCTGCTCTCCTGAATTGAAAATGACCAAAGTCGGCCCGTTATCTACCTTGAGTTCAATTTAGGCTGAACTTGGCTCAGAGAAATGGCTTTTGAAAGAACACACACGGCACCGCTGGATTGAACATTCTGAGGAAATAACATTGAAGACGGGCAGCAAAATAAAGTCAGACTGTTCTTTAAAATGCACAGTGCACAGTGGAAAAGAAGCGGGCTTGAGAGGAGAAGCAGCCCGAGTGACATTTAAAGAGTCTCGCCGCATGTAGAAGTGCGCTCGTGCACTCAGGTACACGTATACAAACACACATGGGGAGGCAGCGCAGTGGAACAGGTGCTGAGCGAGCCCTGCAGCAAGAATATATAATCCTCACGTAGCCCTCCCATCGAGAGGCCTTCTCCCTTTTTAAATCCCCTTTTCGCTGTTCATCATTAATTCATCTGTAACTCGCATGAAATTAGCCCTGTCGACTCCTGATTCGGAGGCACACAATCCGATTAATGTGGGCAGGGACAGGGGATGTAAAGAGCTCAGCGGGGATGTGAACTCTCGGCCTGACAAAACATGGAAGCGATGGAAGTCTAGGGATGAAATGAGTGGCGCAGCCATGAAGTAAAAAGAGGATGCGGGAGGGTTCTGGCTGTGTAGACGCCAAAGAGGGAGCAAGGGGAGTGGGCTAGCTACTGTAGGTAAAACATGGCAAAACATGGAAAATGAGGGCGAGTCTCTCTCCCAGTAAAAACAGATTTCAGCTAATTCTGAACAAACATGTTTCATACTGTTTTAGTGAGAAAGACACTAATGACCACTTTGGGTTTGCTCAAAACACCATCAAAAGTGTAAAGGAGCTGGAAACACACCCAGAAATTAGGTCATCGGTTTGGAAAAATTATAGGTAACACAAAAAGGACAATTCAAGGAGCAGCTTCAAAACCTATAATCATAAAGGCTACATCTTTAACATCTGTGAACTGGCTGCAAATCATATTAAGAACTCTGAGTTTATGTCCTTTATATCGGACTGCCAATAATAAAACATATTTTCCCACTTAACTGATATATGCAGTTGTTGTCAGAAGTTTACAGACACTCATCAGGGGCATGAATATCGTGGTAATTTGTGGCTTTTAATGATTTTTTTTGAAGTGCTCTTTTTCCAGGGTGGAATGATTGCACAGCGTGCGTCTTTAGTGACTTTAAAAACAAGAATCGGGTGCACACGTTTAAATTATTTTGGATTTTCTCTAATCCACACAGAATCAAAAGTATACATACAGGCTCAATTATGCATGCACCCCACTAATCTTTGGTCATCAACAAGCTTCTGGCATAACTCTGGCTGGATGTTTGACCGCTCTCCTTGGCAGAATTGGTGGAGGTCATTTAAATTGGTCGGTTTCCTGGGACGGACCCGGCTTTTAAGCGCAGTCCACAAATTTTCAGTAGATCAGGATCTGCCTTGAACTGACTGCAAATCATCGGCTCGGCCTTTTGAGACACACCAGAAAAGAATAACTTTCTGCTTTTGCTCGCTTTGAAATAAGCACAGGAAGACGCGGGTAGTTAGCAGCTGTGTACGAGTTGTGGCCCCAAGATCCAAAACACAGCAACATCAAAAACCACACAAACTGACCATTTCTGAAACGTTGTGTTTTCAGTTTTCAGGATGCAGCTGGGTTTTGCACCTCAGGGCCACCTTAGTTATTGAGCAGCCAAAGAGCAGCACCTATATATGAATTCAAACTTCTTTACAACAAAGGCTGCCAGAGATCTGAAAACACTTGGTGATGGACATGTGATACGTGGGGAGTTCACAGCGCGGCAGCGATCGCTTAGCACCAAAGATGGAAACAAATTAAAAATAATGAGGATGTTAGGCATTCATCATTTTACACTCTGTCACCACCTTTCTTTTGTAGCGCTTTTTTTTCTCCGGTTGTTGTTTTTTTGAGTACTTTATGCGCCGTGTCAAATTAAAAGAACATTCTCTCGTCTCTGTCTGACTTCAGTTTTGTGTGACTGCTGCGCTAGGCTCCTTCCCACTTTGATCACGGCGGTCTGACAAATACACTGTCATCCTGTCGTGTCCATCAGCTGGTGTCATAGCGGAAAATATCAAAGGCTTGTAATACAACCTGACAAAACCATGTAGCTGCTTTTGTAGTTTGTACCGAAATATTTCAAAGCTTGGCTATTTGATGGATATTTCCAGTTTAATTTGTTATGAAAGCCAAACTCTTATCCTGGTGTTTGATCTTTAAAGGGCCACTACGCTGATTTTTAAGATCACTTGACTACTTGTGCAAGTATTTTTCTGCACGTAAAGGAAAAGTTAAAAGGAGCCTGCGGGTTTGGCTGATTGACTGAAATAACCCCATTTTAACCCCCCCCCCCCCCCCAGTCACAGTAACCTCTGCTTCTGTCCCTCCTCAGGTGGTCTGGAGGAGCTGGCAGTGGCCCGTCGGTTGCCCAAGGCCTACAGCACCGGTTTTGTTGGCTGCATCAAGGACGTGCTGGTGGATGGGGTGGATCTCCACCTGGTGGAGGACGCCTTAAACAGCCCCAGAATATTACACTGTTCCGCCGCCAAATAACCCAGCAGAGACAAAATATTGCAAGCAATGAAAAAGAAAAAGAAACCCTCCCACCCGCACCCTCTATAGCGCCCATGTCTCCTGCTGTAATTATTTTCTATTTTTGTATACTTCTCATCGCTTTTTATATGGAAAGAAAATGAATATGTTGTTTTATTTTTTGTTTTATATATTTTGCTCTTTTTTTTTTCTTTTTCTTTTTTTTTTTAATCCGCACCTCCGTTCACAGTAAGAATTCCTTTTCTTTCAGGCCCTTCAATTTTTTTTCAAAAGGAAGGCATGTCTGTGGAAAAAAAGAGAGATATTCAGATCATGTCACTTTTGATGTTTTAAAACAAACTTTAAAAAAAAAAAAAAACAGCCCTATTATTTTACTTTTTTTATTCATTCATTACTTGAACACAGTGGACCTTGCTGATGATGATCTCTGGTTTGCCTTGTCTTGGTGCCATATCTACCATTCACATTCCCCAAGCATGGCCTATACATCTTTGATCCACACACATTCCCTCACGAGAGATGGATGCTGTAGCCGGTGCGTGCGTTTCTTTGATGCTGCAGCCAGCTGCCGACTACAGTCGAGAAACTCTGTATTCAGCCCTGGTATTTAGTCCACTGTATTTTCCTAATGGGACTTTTCAGAAATCAGTCAAGCTGCTACAGTGAGAAAGTATGCAGTCATAAGCACTCGATCAACCCCATCTCACAGCGCTCGGAGAAAAAAAAAAAAAGGAGGAAAAAAAAGAAAAAATTTCCACTCGATCTGAATCCCATCCGAGCCTTTAGTTTTGAAATATGACTCACTAACACTGCAACCCGACGTGACGGAGAGCGAGCGCTGCGTTCCACAATGACTTGCATATCATTAGTCATAAGTCAAGACATGAATCATAGACATGGATAAATGTTATAAATATAGAGTATATAAATAATACCTGAGACTGTGAATATGTAAGATGGGTTCTCTCTGGAGAATTGTGCTTCTCATGTACTATTGTGCGTTCTGTTCTACAATCAGCAGATGAACTAATGATGACCACTATAAATGCATGCACTTCTGCAGTGTTGGTTTGAACCTGGTTTTTGTTTGTTTGGTTCCACGAAAGAATCTATTTTGAATAATGGGGGAGGGGGAGGGGGGGGCTTTTTTTGTTTGTTTTGACTAATCGAGGTTCCTTTTTCCTCTCTTCTTTCCACTGATGTGATTTCAGAAAGGCTTCACCATTTTCTTTAAAGTTTGCTCATTCCTTGTATTTTTTTTTTTACTTTGTCTTATTCTCGGGAGCAGTTAGTTTTGCAGGACCTTTAATGGTGTATGAGGGAAGATTTATTACCACATCTGACCTTAAGGAGGTGCTGAAAGCAAAGACTGAAGAAAGGAGGCGAGGGGAGATCTTATCATGAGGAGAGCCACTTCTCTTGGGAACGTCCTGTCAAACAGCAGTCAGTCGTCAGCACACAAAGAAAAACCTTCAAAAAAAAAAAAAGAAAATCATTTTTTCCTATTTCACCTGGGAACATTCCTGGAGGAATCTATTTTTTTCGGCTGTTGAGTGAGAGAAAGAGAGAGAGAGAGAGACTGTGAATGTCCGTGTGACCTTTTGAAGCCATAACAGCCGCAAAAACTGGGAAAAGATACATAATCCTACAGTACTTGCAATTTAACATAGTAACGCATGGGTTTGTTTAACTAGTGCGAATTCTGTACACTTCAGTGAACTGTTGCAACGTGGAGTCGTCTTTGCTGAATCACAATAAGCTGCGATGACTGACTTAAAGACACTTGTTTTGATATGAGAACCTTGGCAATATTCTGAGACAAAATCATGCCTGTTCGTGGTTGAGTATCAAATGGTCTTGTACTATTTTTTTTTCTTATGTTCTTAATTATCTTTCCCTCCTTAAATCATCAAGCAACCTGTTTTTGTACAGCCCTGCAATTTTTAAGTGTAAATTTAGCAAAATGTGTGATCTGTGGAGGTTTATGTTTTTAGTAATATACACTGGAGCCATGTCTGACTTGTCTGTTCACCCACACGATGCTATACTTCTGTAAATGGGGGAGGAACAACCCTTAGAGCTATTGTGTGCGTAGAGGTCTTGGGCGTCCTCACCAGGGCAGGAAAGCCTCTTCTGGTGTCCCGAGATGCTTTTAAATTCCAGCACTCACTCTCTTAAGCTTAAACTGGTCTTATTTTACCACACTCTTCTCTGAATTTGACCACTTCAGGCGGGAACACTCGGACTCGAGATCAAAAAAAGAAAAAAAAAAAAAAGAAGACAATTGCAGTCCGTGTATGGTTTGGGTGGAAACTATGAATTGCCTTAAAAACCAGTCATCTTGACTGCGAGCAGGTGACAAAGACGTCATCCATGTAACTGTTTCGTTACTTTAGCCAGTGTATTAGCCTCATTCAGATAATGTAAATGAGTAATACAAAATAATAATAATAATAATAATAATAACTATATTAGTAATAATGCTCATACAAAAAAAAATATCCCAGAGGGCTTACGCAAATGTCCCATCTGGCTTTTTACAAAAAAAAATCTTCTATTTACTGTTTTTTGAATCTATTTTCTGTTCCTTATTTATGTCTACATGTGGATTACCCTCCATGTCCGGCCTCTGTAAACTACTGTCTGACTGCGCAAACCTCGTCAAAGGGCAGTGCACCGATAAGAGTGGCATGACCTGAACATTACTAACTTTATGACCTTTGTCTTGTGTTCCTACCACCATGAAATAAAATGTCAACCAAACGGAGCCTCGTCTTGTCGGTCGTCTTCATTTCGTCCTCATTCCCGTGGCATTAAAGAGCAGAACTTACGGTGTCGCCTCCTCTGTGCACAACCACGTTATCATGTGACATTGTGTCATAGTTATTTTTGTTATGTAACCTACTGTAGTTGCATGGTCCCACTCGCCTGCACATTTTGATTTTAATAAGAGATCAAAATTAGAGAATGATTCATGTTTGCTTGATTAAAAAACAAAGATTCTATTCCATAAAGTACAGTGATATAAATTAGAGTTAGTTTGCAGCTTACAAATTGAATTATTGATGGTTACAAGTTTCAACCAGCAGGAAGTATAAAGCACATTTTCTTGGAATGATTTTAGCACATCTGTGCCTGTGGGATCTTTCTGATTTCTCACATCGCTCCGGTTTGATTTTGTTCTACCTCTTGGAAAGTTTAGTAAGTGCAGTGGGCTTCTTAGTCAGTGATCTTTCAGAGATTCTCAGTAAGGTACGGATCAGAACTCTGGGCTAGCCGTTTCATTATCACAGAGTTAGCACCTTCAGTGAATTGATGTACTCGTGTAGCAGGGTGACAGCGTGCACTGTGTTTCAGAAAATTTGCTGCTTTATTCAGAACTGATGGCAGTGAAGGAGCAGTGTGTGGGTGAAGGAGCTTGTAATAAGCATTAGTGTTCACCGTGTCATGTAGCTGTTTAAGACCCCCCCCCCCCCCCCAAACTGAACCAAATGACTTGTTCACACACAGCATTTTCCTGTCTGAGCAAACTAAATGAAACTTGCTGTCATCGCTAAAGTGGTTTGTGCGCATTCCCCCGCTGTCCACATGCTGATCTTAGTGTAGCCTTTTAATTCTTTCTGTTCATGATTGACTTGGTCACTGCAGAGCTGACTTTACAGTTCACGTTCTCTCAGGTGATGAGAAACTGCCTCATTCAACAGTGAACTGGCTGATTTTCTTCTGCGACAGCAAGCCACTGCATTTAGGCACGTAGACACGGTGAAGACTACCAGCTGAAGTTCAAACCGAGCATCAGAATGGGGAAGAAAGGTGATTTAAGTATCAGACGGGCTGGTCTGAGTATTTCAGAAACTGCTGATCTCCTGGGATTTTCCCACACAACCATCTCCAGGGTTTCCAGAGAATGCTCTGAGAAAGAGTAAACATCCAGTGAGCAGCAGGTCTCTGGGTGAAAATGCCTTGTTGATATCAGACGTCTGAGGAGAATGGCCAGACTGCTGATAAGAAGGCAACGGTAACTCAAATAAACATTTGTTACAACCAAAGTATGCAGAGGAGCAACTCTGAACACACCACACATTGAACCTTGAAGCAGATGGGCCACAGCAGCAGAAAAACATCGGCTGGTCTGATGAGTCTCGGTTTCTGCTGTGACATCTGGATGGTTGGGTCTGAATTGGTTGTGTAAACAACATGAAAGCATGGATCCATCCTGCCTTGTCTCAATGCTTCAGTCTGGTGATGGTGTAATGGTCTGGGGGATATTTTCTTGGCAGACTTTGGGCTCCCTAGTACCAACTGAGCATCATTTAAATGCCACACCCCACTTGAGTGTCGTTACTGAACATATCCATCCCTTTATGAGCACAGTGTCCCCATCTTCTGACGGCTGCTTCCAGCAGGATAACGCGCCGTGTCGCAAAGCTCAAATCATCTCAAACTGGTTTCTTGAACATAACTGAGTTCCCTGCACTCAAATGACCTCCACAGTCACCAGATCTCAATCAAACAGAGCACCTTTGGAATGTGGTGGAACAGGAGATTTGCATCATGAAGTGCACCTGGTAAATCTGCAGCGACTGTGTGATGCTATCACGTCAATATGGACCAAAATCTCTGAGGAATGTTTCCAGCACCTTGTTGGATCTGTGCCACAAAGGGTCAAGGCAGTTCTGAAGGCGAAAGGGGGGCCAACTTAATAGTAGCTAGGTATAACTGTACAGTTACTGTACATTAGTGCAGGTAAGCTCACAGCTTCTGTAGATAATAAAACAGTCAGTGAAAGGAAAGTGAGCCCACTTCAGTTACTGCATTTCCACACAAAGATCAGTTTATAAAAATTCCAACATTTTAAGCGCACTTTAGGACTTTCAGTCTCCTTGTTAGTTTCCTGGAATCTGCTCAAACGGAGCCAATCACAACTCAGTCCTAACAAGAGGTTTCTGCTCACATTCAAAATGTCCAAGCCAAGCAGTTTTCAAAAGCAATTAAAGCAAACGCGCTCATAAACATGTCTATAAACAACATTTGTGGCTGCAGTGATATTTACTTCTTATAATTCAACTCATCAACAGCAGTCTGTGGTGGCCGACTGCTAATTGAAAGGCTGGAATTAGAGAACAAAAAGTAGCTGCTGCACAGCTTCATACATCATTCAGCACATCCTAAATCTGTCTTGAGCATTTTCATTAAGCCTGAGATTTAATGAGTTTAATTTATTCCTTGCTAATGACAGAGAAAGACACTGCATCTTGCGCTAATTAAAACTATATGAAACGCTGTCGATGAAATAGTTTTCGCCCAGCGAGGGATCCTACTGAGGGACAGATCATTTTCAAGTTAATAACTGCAAGTAGTTTGATTAAAGGGTTTTCCAAGAATTAAATCAAAACAAAATAGAACATGTACAAGAAGAATTAAAGAGTGATCCCGGGTGACTCCCAGAAGAGCAAAGCTGGGCGTGGACAGTCCGGGCTCAAACATCTTTCCGAGGATATGCGATTCACAGAAACTAGGAGACAGTGAAAGCTAATTTTGATGAATGCATTGAGCAACTGACTGCCTGGCTCTGAGAAAAGCCGCATTTAGCAAGAGCCCGGAGGTAGACGGAGCATTTTCAGATGGGCTTTTTTTTTTTTAAGCACGTGTTGGGGAGTGCAGTTTGTTCAAAGGTCAGAGTGGAACGCGTTTCATCAGATCTTCCTACCTAAGCCAAACACCATGACATGATGGAAGAAGCTGTTCTTCGAAAAATCCTGAATCAACTTCTGAAGAAGGTTTTGTGAAATAGCTGAGCACTTATTCCCTCTGTGTAAAAGGCTTCACCCATAAAGGTTCTCTCCTACAGTTTCTTTTTTTTTTTTATGTCCACACGGTAATAAAAGTTCTTTATCTCTGACTGAGCTCCAGCTGTCCAGTTGCATCACTCTGAATATAAGACCTCTTTGTTTGCGTTTCCAGATTTTTTTCTAATCTTTGTGCAGGCAGATTTGCAAGTCTCAAGGCAAAAGGGGGTCAAAGGTCAGTAGCATATAGAAGCAGACTCCTCAGGGTAGAAGGGACATCCTGGTTTTCATCCCCCTGAGGGAGACTGTGCTTTGTATTGTAAGGTCCATTTACCACCCCCCCCCCCCATTCAACAGGACATTGGGTCTGCTGGGTGATAAAAAGTGAATGCTTCAGTCCCACTCCCAACACAAAACACACATAAACTCTAAAGCCTGATTGATCGCTTTCTCCAACACACACACACACACACACACACACACACACACACACACACACACACACACACACACACAGAGGCCAGAGTCAATTTCTAGCACTTGTCTACTAAAATATGCGCCTGGAGGTGCAGCACAAAATCTACAAAGGGCATCCCAACCAATAAATGGTAATGACTTTGTTTTCCGAGTCTCTCGGTCACATTTAGCATTAAACGCTCCCTGTTATTAAGTTATTTCTCGCCGTCTTCATCAATTTCTACCAGGTATTGATCAGACAGTAATGTGCGACGGGATCATTTTAACTGCTCACCACACCTAAACAATAAACTCTGCCTTCAAACCTATTTATCCAGCCTGAAGCACACTGCACGAGAGAGCGAGCGAGACAAACATCTACTAGAAATTCCAGAAAGAGGAGAAATTCCCACTCTGTCATCTCAGTGTTTGTCTGTAGGCTGCAACGGAACACTGGGTCAAACAGTGGAAAAGCAAATCCATAGATGCGAAGCCTGTGGGCTCACAGACAATTGCATAAGCCCATCCATCCCAAGTAGATTAACCTCCACTGATAACCACAGGCTGGTGACGTCAATGCTGCTCTGCCTCAGTGCTTACTCCTCTGCTGCACCACCAGCACCACCATTCTCTACGTATGTATGTACAGTATGGTAATGCTAATAGATAAACCTTGTACACAACAGCTGAGCTTTACAATGGTGCAGACAAAAGGGGTTAATTATTAATAACGTGTTTTAAAAAAGATAAACCAATGGAAAATAGTTGAATGTTATTAATGTTAAAAAGTAGCATTTATTTTCCACCACCCAATAAATTAAGCATTTTAAAGGTACTTTATATTGGCCTGTTTTATACTGTTAACCTACAGCTACTATTAACGTCGCACAGGGGCTCAGCCAATCAGAGGTGAGAACGTGACCATCTCGTTTTAGTTATAAGACTATTAATCCGAAGTTCAAAGTTCTTGAAATGGCATCAAGCTATTGTTTGTCAGGTGCGAAAAGTGGGAAATTTGTTGTGCATCACATTTACACACGCTAAAACAATATCTACCGCCCAAATCAAAACGCATGTTGGAGGAATTAAAAAGAAATGATTGGATTTTTATTTATTTATTTATTAAAAATAAAAAAAAGCAACAAAACAAGGCTTGAAATCCCAGAGTTTTTTTTTAAGGCAAACTAAAAAAGGAGTTCAAAAGTAATATTCATACAGGTGGCTGACACGCGCAAATAAATCCGCTCAGGATTTCTCTTTTACCCCCAAATGAGGCCTTTGTTTTGAAGGTGAAAACCGGAAGGCGTGTCGGTAGTTATGCGTAGCCCAGCGCGCAGGTTCAGCAGATCTCACACTGTTCTCAGCGAGTCGGCGGAGCCGCAAGGGGAACGTTTGAGGGCACTTGACAGCTTTCAGAGACTGCTATGACATCTCGCAGGTGAGCGGGAGTTTGTTTGGTTTTTTTTAAAACTGTCACTAATCCCACTGTAATATTTCACAGCCTGCACGAGCGGTCTGAGATTATCACTGCACGAGCGGTCAGAGGTAGAGAGGCAGCCTGCTGGAGCAGGGACGCCTCAACTTTTTCTTGAGTACTACAGACCCCGTTATTACTTCAAGCCTCGCTTTTCTAATTATATTGTATTCAAAGTGATTATTAAAGGTTTGTGGTTCAGATATGAACTGGCACTGAGTTATGTGACTGACTTAAGGTATTGCTTAAGGTAACGCACCTGAAAGGTTTGAAAAGATGTCGAGATTTTCTCAAATTTGGTCACCTGTTACAGCTAAATAACGCACCTCAGTACCACCAGGTATTACAGTAGTTTCCATTTTAATTTAGTTTTTATATTGTGGATTTATTTTTATTTTTTTGCATGTCTTTCTGGGAAAGCAAATCCTAAGATTTCATATCAGTTTGAAGTATCCACAAATTTGTGGCGCCGTGGAAGTGTTCAGCTGTAGCAGTAAGTGCTTCAAAACAGCAGAATCCCAGGGAAAAGTCTGTGAATTGCTGTGATTTCTGCATGAATTAGTCATAAAATTTGGTCTGATCTTTATCTAAGTCACAATTATAGACAACCCCAGTCTGAGTAAACTAAAAATGCACACATTGGTGTACTTTTTATATCTTTATTGAGCGCCCTTGGTAATAACTGGCAGTGCAAGTTTACAAGCTTTTGTTTTAAGGACTTCTCCAAAAGTTACATGGAGTCAGGAAATGAGATCAGAAGTGTGAGTTGTACTTGAGGTGTCCTTTCATATAAATAGTCATAGAAGGTCTGCGGTTCTTAAAATGATTGTAAAAGAAGCATTATAGAGATACACAAAGCTGAAAAAGGCTGAAAACATTTCTAAAGATCTGCGTGTTCTTCAGTCCACAATGACACAAATTGTCTACACATGAAGGAAATTCAGAGTGGGCACCCTGCAAAGATCACAATGTGCTATCCTGAGAGTGAAAAAGAAAAAAGATAACAGCAACACGCCTGCAGAAAACTCTACGGCTTGCTTTTTTTATTATTATTATTATTTTGAAAACGACCACGTGAATATTCCACAACACAGTGTCCCGTGGACAGGTCTGTGTCATGAACTCGATTTTCAGTCCACCATTCCAGAAATATTGATGAAATAGTTTTGTAGGGAAGTAGGGTTCAAAATTCCTCATGTTTATGGAGCTACCAAAAAAAACACCCTTTAACGAAGGTTTGAGTTACTGAATTCAAAAGTTCAGTTTTTCCAGCCATGATTACTGAGTGGATTTAATAAAGACCTGAAACATACACCCGTGTGTTTATAGGTTTACTGTATTTTTGCAACAGTAACAGTCTAGGCTAGATTGCCTGCTTTCCATTAATGCATGTGACGCCTCAGTCAAACATGTCAGTGTATTTATTTTTCTATCAAAACCGTGGGCGCTTGGCTGCGTGATATTGACCACATCTGTGGACTAGTAATGATTTGTAGATCTCCCTTGAATGATTTGTCTGGCTTGAGATAGGAGGAATTAAGCGCTACAGTAGGCAGGCTGTACTGAACACTATAAAAACAAATGGGTGTATTGTTTATATATAGTATCTTTTTAGTGCAAGATTCAAGTCTAGATAGTCCTCCCTAGTTTTCATACCAGTGCAGAGTTAATAAGCTGTATGTGTAAGGGCAATATTCTGAAATCTATCGGGTTTTTGAGGTTTTTCAAATAGTGTTAGGAAATGAAGCCATTAGAACAGTGTTTAGAAACTATACAAGGTGGCTGCTGAAATGTGAACTACAACTGCTGGCTTGTCTTTTGACCATGATGGCTGTTGTGGAATCAAGAAAATGCAATGTTGGCAGCTTGAGTTTACTGTTGATACAGATAGTCGACCGCTATATGGGTGGAAAAGAAGCAGATGTGCTGTGCTGGATGGTGTCCACCAGTTTAACATAATCCAGCTTCTCAGAATGGGATGGCATGTAGCTGTTGTTTTTTTTGTTTTTGTTTTAAAGAATATTATATTTGAAATTTGGCCCTTTTTTATTTACACTTGAAAGATCTTCTGTACGAGACCAGGAGGAGACACAAACCCAGCCTCAGCGGTCACAAGTTAGTGTGCTCCTAATACTGGTCCCAAACCCGGATAGATGGGAGGCTTATGTTGGAAATCTGTGCCAAATCAAACATGGGGATCCATCAGCTGTGGCGATCCCTTTGGGAAACAAAGTGTATAAAATAATTTTACAAATATTGCAAAAGAAAAAAAAAAAAACACTTAAAATTAGGTTACATCGTGGAAACATATAAAGGTTGTCATGCAAGAAGGCAAGTGTGTTTAAAAACCGTGTCTTAAGACAGGATTTCAAAGCAGAAAGTCTGCCGGCAGATCGAATACTAACTGGAAGACTGGATTAAAGTGGAGGTGCCAGTACAGCAAACATACTCTCACCCTTTGACCTTAATGTGGACTCTGGAACAGCTAGCAGAGCTAACCCAGCAGATCTAAGAGGCTTTTTTTTGGATAGTAAGGAATTAAGAGTTCATTATCGTACCCTGGCACCTGGCCACAGAAAGCCTTGTAAGCCATGAGTAGCCTTTTAAAAGAAATTGGTAAGCAGTGGAAGGAAGTTTAAAACTGGTGTTCTTCAGAGGTCCGGCTGAACGGTTTGAAGCTGAGTTACACAGAGCACCTTACACTTAGTGCAGGTGTAAGGTAAGGAAAGCATGAATAATTTTCTGTGCCACTGAAGGATCATTTTGCTCTGATCTTGGGGTAAAGCTTCCTGGGGTAAAGCTGTGTATAATTTGCATTCTTTGGCCAACTTTTCTTATTCACTTGCGTCGCGTGCTGCTGTTAACACCACTCCAGGATATATTATTTAGTATTTTAAGCCGCCACGCTTGAACTTTTGCTTAAATAAAATATGCTAGTGGTGATGTTACAACACCTGCAGTTATAGTTAGACTTCTGGGGCGAGGGTATTCATGCTGTGCACAGTTTTGTTTATAATGGTGCGCTGTTTGGCTCAGCTTTGTATAAGCAATTGAGTAAACTTGGAAAAGTAGCCTATCTATTCATCAAACTGTTGCGGTGATGTTGGTAAGTCCTTTCAGTTTGATGTCCTCCCCTTTTATTTATTTGATTCTGAATAAACAGATGAGGAGCTTAACCAAACAGTGTGTGCACATGTGCAGACTTAAAGTAGATGAACCGTGTCTGCAAATTGAACCAGAACCAAAAGACAAGTGTTAGGTAACTCCCTTTAAAATTCAACCCATGTCCGAATACTGAATATGATTCAGATTACTGGATTAAACCGGACTTGGATAACAACAACAGCATTTGAGAACGTGTCGAGTGAGGCTGTAAAATCTCAGTAATGCTGGTCAGTAAATTTTTATCGGTTGACAGGGATGGTACAGAAAGAGCCACAAAAAAAAGTCTCATCATTTCTGTCTTTAGAATTCTTTTTTTTTTTGGCTTTACAGCTATTAGCAAAAATTATAGCGAACAATTGTCGGTTGACTGAGAGCCGAGTGTCCAGTTTCCTTAGAGGTCAAAGCCACCAGGCTAAGCGGAAGCAGAGGAAAGCACTGAGACCAAGTAAAAAGTTGCTTTTATCTGAGGCAGTTTCTATGCTTTGCCGTTGGTTGAGACACGTATGACTGTTGTTCTGCCGCTCTGTTCTGTACTTCCTGAGCTGAAATACCACAGGGGAACAATACTACAATGTGTGCCATCTTGATCTAACCAGCCCACTCTGTTGCTGATGATGGTATCAGTCTGACACCCCGTTTCAGGAAGGGTTTTAGTTCATCATAATATTGCGGATGTCTGGAGTTTCCACATATTTTATTATTGTATTGAAGTTAAGTCATAAAGGAACAATTGTGCTGTCCCTTACTGTGACTGCCATAAATTTAACAATCAAAAGGCATTGTAATGAGTTCAGCCTAACTGTGGGCCCAGATAAAGATGCAATGGTGAATCACTTCACTTCCATTCCTACTTTGCCAGTTGCGTCTGTGTTGCAAACTTTCCACTATTGGAAACCACCTCTGCCCCTCTTTGTTTATGGAACAGACCTCGTCTGTCACTGAAACTCATTTGACCAGCTGAGAACAGTGAGTCAGTTTTCTCGATAAGCCGACAGGAAAACAACAGCCCATGTGGAGGAATAAGATAGCACTGCCAACATTTCCATGAGTGCTCTGAGCACAGTTTTTTTTTTTCTCAACCAAATACATGCTTTTATGTTATTCATTTATTCAGGCGCAAAACAATGCAAATAGAGTACACTAGAGAAAGCATTGCATGCCTGACAGCTCCACATGCCTATGGTCTTTGAATCCCTCATTTAAGGGTAACCTGCTTAAAAAAGCAGAAGGGACATGTTTTTTTGTAGGTGAATGCCAAATATTTTATGTCTACCATATCAAAACCTCATTCCTTTCAGACTCAGAGTTGTGCTTTGATCAGGTTAATACCACCGCTACTACTTTTTTCTGAGTTTTCTCTGTAGATACCTGACTTTGAATATTAGTCAGGCTTATGATTCAGTAAAAAGTGCTGCTATCTGTTTGGAAAAAGGTAAGCTGGAGAAGATTAGTCAGTGACTCCCCACTGACTAATATTAACCATTTAACTTTAGTTTCACGTCACACTGACACTTTAGTAAACCGGTGAGTTGGACAGAAAGATGAAGACGAGATTTCTCGTCATTGCTGCAGTGTTTTTGTTTTTCTTCCTGTTTGAAATGAGAGATTTCAGACTGAATGTAGCAGCCAGTAACTCTCTTTCTTATCAGTTAAGTAATCCTGCATACAGGATTACATACAAAACAACAGCAAACATATCCACAAAAGTCATGTCTGAATTTTATGCAATCTTTACTGGCAGCCAAAATGCAGTATTGGAGAAAAGAAGGAACACTTTACCTGTTTGCAGCTTGCAGGTGATAAACATGAATTATATTCAAACTAGTATTCCCTTAGTTTTGCATAGTGAAATGAGGTGCAGAAAATCTTAGCAAAGTATCAGCATATGCTGCATTTGCATTAAATGATAAGCTTGTGATTGATAACATTTTCCTCTAGAATGAATGCCTAAAGGCAGCCAATGAGCAGTCCCTATAAACTGTAAAACCTCTTTAAATTTGTTTGCTTTTGTAGTAGAGTGAGAACGAATGTCATATAAACCAATTACACATTACCATTTCATTTTTTTTAAAGATAAGAAGTGAGCCGTTTAAAACTGCATTTATAATATTTTTCTACATAGTTTGCCATTTAGAGAGACAAGTCTGGCATGTAGTGATTATAATAATTACCTTCCATATCTAGTTCTGTGATGTCTATATGGTTAAAAAAAAGAAAAAAAGAAGCTTGGATGTGTCTGTGGAAAAAAACACGAGTTATTGATTAACCACTAATGCTCAGAGTTGCTTTTACTGAGAGCTTCCCAAGTCCTGTTTAGTTGATGTAAAAGCCACAGCTCTGTACCCTGTGTTATAAGCTGTTTTTGCAGGATTAAAGAATCACGATTACCCTCAATTATTTTTTTTCTTATCACAACTTGCATTTTTGTAATCAGCGAGTCATTTTTTGGTGAATATGGATAAGTAGTGTTGCTATTTATTTATTTTTTTTAAATTCATGCACAGTTCTTCTTGTTCTACTAAACTGAAAGGACTTGTTCTCGGCAGAAGGGAATTATTGAAGTGAGTTTTTCACCTCATGTAAATACCCGAGATCATCAGCAGGGCTAAAAATAACTGCAGTGTTACCAAAATCCACACCCCAGGCTTGTCTGTGACCAATATAGTCCTAGCAGAGGCTTTCATGCTGCACTGTGGCTACTAAGTATATCACCTTTTTGTCAGCAGGCCTAGACAGGCATGCTTTAAATAGCCAACCAGGGCTATATTGAACTTGAGACATTATGTAAGAGGATAGAGTGGTGGCTGGATGCACACTGGGCTTGTTTCCCCTCAAGCTCCCCAAGGCCTAACCTACAGCTCCCAGCTGCCCCCGTCTCTCCCACAATACGTCCTCTTTTTTTCTCTTCTTTCCTTTAGATGTCTCGTCAGATATGACCAGACTATTTGAAATCTCAGACTCATTGTCTTGTATCTCTTCTCCTCTCTGCCCAAGGCCAGATGCAGGGAAATGGGGCGCCTGGTGGTTGTCAAAGGCAATCCTATTCTTGGAAAGCCCTGAGTCACTCCTGCTCCTGCAGTCATGAACTGAGGCTGGCAGAGAATATGGATAAGGCTTTATAGGCAGGATGTACTGTTGAGTTTGCTTTCCAGACTTCTCAAAATTCACTCCTACATAAACTAGTCTTATCCAACAACATTTCCAGGACATCGGTTTTATTAGCATGGCACTTGCGCTAAAATAGTCTCTTGAGTTTGGATCTGTGCTGCGCTAATGTAATGATGAGGCCATTACATACATTTTAAATAGCAGGGGATTTATTTGTGAAGATGAACATTTTTTGATTATCAGTTCCAACATCAATTAAATTGGCCTGTAGAAACACATTTACAAAATGTACATACTTCTGGCAAACAAAAGTTGCGATTAGGAGATAACTTTGCTCTTTGTTGTGCGTTCTGCTGCTAGTGTGGGTGTAATTCTGCACCACTTGGCTTTCAGTTGTACATTTTACATTTTGCTTGGAGCCAGAGTTTTAAACCGGGACTTTGGAGGCACACAAAATCAGTGTGTTGTTTTACATTGCCTCAAATTTAGGGGGGTTGTCAGTTGTCAGTTTGTCCTGCCTTGTATGAGAAGGACAGCGCTGGAATCAAAGCCAAACACTGTGCAGCCAAAAGTGTGTGGTCTTCACCAAGAAAATAATTCTATGCAGATTACCGAGAGATTTAATTTAAAGCTCCGAGGAACTTAGCATGGGTCTATGGGTATCAGAAGAAAAGTGGTACAAGGATCTCATGAGATAAATCAGGCAGCTTCTTGGTGATTTTCTTGACTTTCTTTGGTGCCTAGTTCTTGTTATAGCTCCCAGAGAGTGAGCAGGTCAAAATATGAATTCGTTAACAAACTCCCAAAGTTTCTTATGTGGTTGCATGCTTATAGTTTTATTGGTCACTCTTTACTGACTCTTGAGGCATAATATTAATCGTTGGTGTTTAGTATTTTGCAGATACTGGACTAATAATAATAATAATGAAAGTAGACTGAGTCAGGTTATACAGGTCCTTTCAGATGGCTGTAAAATCCAGACCCCGCTGTAAGGTAGTCAAGAGTTGAACTACAGTGTAGTTCTGCTGCGCTTTTGTTCTCTGCATTTATTTTCTAACTCCTGAGTAAAGCTTCCTAACCCACCCTTGCAAAATTAATAGGCTAATGGCATACTGCTGAATTGGCTGGATTGGGGGCTTTAGCTTGGCGATGGCTAACTGTGATCCGGTGTAACTACGGCATATTTAATCTCCAAGCACAGGCAACACAGCTGTTGTATTTAGCCTCCGACAAGATATTAAGGACCTTGTAGCTCTCGCAGACCTGGCACCCTGATCTGGCCTGCCGTGGACTGTGTTACAGCCAGAGAGGGCTCTATTAGCTTTGGGATCAGAGTGAGCTTTGGAGCGAGAGCCTGTGACCTCTTAGGGTACAAATGGGGGAGAGAAGGTGAGACTGAAGTGAGAAGGGCAGACGGTGGTTTACCAGTCAGCTAGTGCCTGTCACATTCATCTAAGGTGGGAAAGGAGGGAAGGCGGGGTGGGGGTGGAGGACTGCTGATAGCACTGACGGGTGCCGGTATCAGGCCCGCTCACGCTCATCCAAATCCCAGATTAAAGCCCCCCTCCCCCTTGTCTACTCTTCCTCCTGCACATTATCTCTCTCTCTCTAACACTCTTACAAAGCACCCCCTCCACTTCTGTCGTTTCTCTCACTGTCTCTGTCTCACTCGGTCTAACCCAGTAACACTTTTACAAGCACCCCTCCACCCTCCCCGCTTTCGTCTCTATATCTCCCTCACTCCCTCCACCCTCCCTTGTGTAACACTGCCCAGTGCTGGATTACTAAGCTCTGAGGCTGTTGAAGCAAGGGGCTGTGGCAAGCTTCGACCACAATGGTGAGGTAGGGCAGAAATTATCCCATTCAGCTGGTCGTCTTTTTTTTGTTGTTGTTGTTTGTTTTGTTTTGTTTTTTTCTTGTGAACAGCCCTCATCCTGCTTTAGCGCATCCTCTTCCCATTAATAATGCATTTAATTCGGCTGTAGTTTTTAGTAATTACATGCACTGAATCCAGACTTTAAGTATAACATGGAAACTTGAAAGCATGTAGAGACCTGGCTGTTAAGAACTCTGTTTTTTAACGTGTGCATGCAAATATAGCATTGCTCTAACATAGCTGTTGTATGAGAGTAAGGTTAAGACGAGGCTAGGAGTACACTTAAGTTGTTAAGAAGGTTGTTGAATTGTTTGTATGCGTTTTTGTGTCAGCGCAGAGGGGGAGGTGCACTCTTGCCTCTGTCAGCCTGGCACAGTGAGCAGCGTGCAGTAGTTTGTTCTGTAGTGTTGGAAGCAGGGATCCTGTGTTTGGTCCAGCCCATTTCTATTGTTGTGATAACTTGTCGAGCTACAGCCACGCTCTGATGGATTAGAAATGGATTAAAGGCATAAGGCATTTGTGTCCCACTGATTTCATTTTCAGTATGAATCTGCGTAGGATTAAAAACAATACCACAAATAATCTGTCCCCCACCTGACATCCATGACCTGTTATTGGCTCTTCACCGTGGTAACCTAAAGGCATCGGCCAGTTCTTGTAATTTGGGATAAATATTGATAAAAATGTTGATACTAATTCAATTATAAATTCTGATTGTAGGTCCAGATCTGTAGGCCTTCACAGGTTTTCAGTGTCACTGCCACTGTTTTGTCCAGCAGTAGAAAAAAAAAAAAGGCATACATATAACTCAGGTGTGCCGAGCTCTAGTTAAAGAAAGTACTTGGTACCCATTGAACAAGTTCACAATTCCCATCACTAAATAAGTAGTGTGATATGGCCGAAAATGTTTGGTTACATGTATTAGTTGACATTACGTCAGCTCTTCTCGCAAATAATTTGTTGGTGTATCTGTCAAAGCAGCAGGGAATTACCAAAACGCTGATCCCAAAGACCACTGAGAGGTTTTTCAACTGTAAAATGCCCAGCTCGTTGTTTCGAAAGAAATTAAAGGAATTAAATTTGTATTAAAATAATGAAATCTTGTGTGCGCATCTGCGCTCTTAAATGAATTATTAAAAACATTTTGTTGTCTACCCAGTAAGTGTCTCCTCCGGTTGATGGCCTCCAACTCCAGCAACTGTAGTTCTCATTCTGCTCTGCAGCCTTTGTAGCAATATATAAACCAGTTCTCAGTCTGTTGCAGTTTCTGATTAGTGGCCCTCACAGCGGATCCCCAGGGAAGAGCAAAGGCTGTTGTCCCCATCTGTAGTTCAGTATGGTGGAGCTGGAGGCCGTCTAACAGTGGGATGAGAGACTCACTAGAGTGGCAGCTAAATATTGAGGACCACCACAACATCAACCTGCTCCTCCTGCTGGTAGGAAAGATGGTAATGACTGTGGCTAGCTGGTTAATAGCAACTGACCTTTCAAAATAAGAGTGGGGGATTATCCACTAGATTGTTTGTATTCTCAGATAAACAAATAAATTTTTAAAAATCCTAAAATAAGTTCCAATACATACTTATGCAGCCTTCCCAAGTAAAATTGGTGTGGAAAACACTATAGGTGTAGGCTACAACAGACTGACTGGTCCCAGTTTGAGTTAGCAGTGTGAACCCAAACATGCAGCCAAATACAACTTGGCTTAAAATTCCTTCCACACTATGTAGGGCTTGAGTTCCTGGATCCACAAGGATATTTGGATCCAGATTAGTTTGACAGTTTCTGGAACGGTTTGATGTGTATTTGTGAAGATATGATTCAAAATTTTGCCCTTCAAAAAAATAAAATAATCTGATCCAGAACATTATCACTTCCATGCTGGGCCCAGCCCCACCTCTGGTAAAAGTTCCATAACAAATCTGTCCACAACTTTTTGAATGCTGACAAGCAAACGGGACGAACCATTACATAACCTCCGTGACAAAGGTAAAAGTACTGCGAGAGTCAAAAATGAACTACCTGCAGCTAAACAAAAAACAAAGAATCCTCTAACAGAACTTTGATCAGCACTGAGTAATTCTGGGGTTACACGAAGAGCCACCTGACATTAAAACAGCCGAAATCCACTGAAGAAATGTGGCAAGTTCTCAAAGATGCTTGAAACAACCAGTCTGTCTAGGAGAGCAGGTGCTGTCTCAATCTTAGTTTCCTTAGCTGGGTACGACATTTAATACATATAAGTGGATCTGAGTGTATCTTTTACTTTAGCTGCCTAAATCATTTGCAGAGAATTGTATATAGTTAAATTTTTTATATAGTATTTATATTTAGAGTTTAGAGAGTTTAAAAAATGTGTCTTAGACTTGAATTCTGTGTAAGGGAGTTTATAATTCAAACCACAATGGTAACGGTATTTAAAAACTTGGCTAATTAGGCAATCTTCTTGAGATTCAGATCTTGTTCTAAATTTCTGCAAATTGAGCAATAAGCAAACATGTATGGAGGAAAATGACAATTAACCTTAAGCAACTCCCAAAGGACAATTCTTCAGAGGGCACTTCTAGCCTGGAAGTTTGATTGCACTGAAAGGGAATATAGTTACTGTGTTGCTCATAATGGGTTTCCTGTTTTTGACTGTCTTCATACACAACTAGATGTCACATCACTTGTGTTTTTTACTATCTGGAGGCAAAATACTCTGTCAGATGAATGTGCCACATTGAGTAATTTAGATATTACTTTTATCACTCTCCCAATGCCTTTGAGTCATTTCCTGTCTGTCCATGCTCACTATCCCCACTAGGCTTGCAGAGATATTTAATGCCACAAGGAGGGCCTTGTCCAGTTCACCCTCTAGTCTTGCATGTGTTTAGAACTAAACCTCTTGTAAAATATTTACAATTTAGCTGTAAAGTTCCCCCTATAATCTGCTCTCCAGAATGAGAGTGTAGTAGTGCTGCTTTGCCCCCTGGTGAGGGTAAGAGGGTGGTCGGGTTCAGTCTGGGTCGCATGTCTCGGCTGGTGTGGTCTGTTTGCTGCGAGCTGGTCAAGTTCAGGTCTTGGCCTCGGTCTCATTTTCACTGGGCACGAGTCTCTGTTCAAATGATACTCTGAGTTTAAATCAACCGTATTTAAAATTTTTATTCCATACTGGACACTTTATATCTAAGACCCCTCAACAACAATGTTAGTTTGCTTGTGTTCTGTTATTTATTATGAACTTTGGCATCATTGCTCATTGGCCTGCATTGTCTGCTCCTCACTTCACCTGTCTCTCCCACATTCTCAGGTTCCTCCACAGTCAAAGCCGGTCAGGCTACTCTGTGATGGAGAAACCGTCAGTTTCACTTTGACCCCCCCCCCCCCAAATGAATTCAAAAAATTCAAAAGAAGTATTTTATATTTTTGGATTCCTTGTTACAGGGCTATATTTTCGTGGCTTCAAGTTATTAAGGAAATTAATAGAAAGCATTGTGTCACATAACATGAGCTGAGGTTCACACACTTCCAATAACAGTGACCACAAAAGTATTCTGGTACTGTATGTATTTGCCCGCTCTGAGGTGACACAAGATCTGCTGAGCTGACACATGAGTCTTATTTTTATCTTACTGTCATGGGTTTGTGTCATACAGTGTATAAAAACGGCAATGCCTAAATGCTGGCCCACTGTTAAAGCTTTCTGATATTATCTTCTCAGCGTGAGTTTTATAAAGGCGCTCTTGTGTCGCCCACTGCCTGCGCTCAACTGGGCTGTATTAATCAATAATAAGCTTTTGTAATATGTCGGGGCTTGTGGTGAAAGTCTACGATTTAGGGTGTGAAATGCATGTTTTCCATGACTCACATTTACAAGCACTTTTCTCACAGAGAAAGTTGAGGGCTGCAGATAAAGGTTATTTGTGAATACTTGTTCATTAGCTTGACATTGTTGTAAGTACTTGGAAAAATCACAATTTTCCAGGTACTCGGCTACCAGAAGTCTTGGATCCAGTGAGTTGACTTTAAAATGTCCGTGTGACGCTTTCAGACTTGTTGTAAAAAACATCATGTTAAAATGTTTTGATGATTAGACTGCTGTTTTGCATAGATTTATTCCTGTCTTCATCATTTACAGCTTTTGTTGGTGACTGAATGATATGGTCTGTAAAATACAGTCCTATAGCAAGAGTGATGTCTACATTACACAGTCCACCTGAAAAACTGTCCAGAAACTTTCAGTGCATTCAGTTTATCTAATAGGCCTTTAACAAAGTTTTTATGTATTCCAACAGTTAAATCCTACTGTAATATGTACAGGCAGTAGGAGTTATATTTAAGTAAACTTGCACAATCCCATGCTACAGTATTTTTTTTTTTTTTTGTCTGATTTTTAATCTGATCTTAGGTGGTTGCTAGGCAACATGACATCATCATATATCATACATATTGAAAGTTTTGTGGATATAAATTAGATGTTGCAAAAATAATACTAGTGTTTTTCTAAGGTATTATGGGTGCATAAAGGCGACAAGCCCATGCTTAAGCGGGTACTAGGCAGCATGATGACATCATAATATCTGATATAGATAAGAACCTTCAGGTGTACCTGTGTGCCAGTTTTGGTTGCTCAACTCCTGATCGTGTAGGAGTAGTTTGTGGGCAAACAGACAGATTTCGTGTATTATAGGAAGATAATGACATTGTTATCGGTGAAGTTTGGAGAGCTTTTATGCTGCTTGCCAAATGTGCTGACATTTTATCAAAATGGCAGTTTTTGGAGCCTGTTTGTGAAAGTGATTATGTCCCTGAGCCGCTGCACATTTTTGTGTCGCCCGTGATGGATCACAAACTAGTGTTTACTTATTCTGTTCCATGTCAGTTTTGTCAGCTCGCTGTACCTTGATACAATAATGGGGTCCTGGATGGCTAATGGTGCATTGGAATAGCCAGCAATGGCACACAGTAGTTAGGGAGGTTTAACCCAATGATCCCTGCTTAAACATGGGCTCTAAATCCACACAGCTGACATAGAGCCATTCACTGGGACATTACTGCGCTAGCTTCTCACTGAGTGTTAAAGACTAATGTAGTCTTTCAAACTAATGACACACAAGCAGTTGGATTTTTCATGTTTTCTTCATAAAGTCTACTCTTAAAATGTCTCTATCACAGTAGCTTTCAGAGGTATTAGCATTATTGAAATGCACAACTGGAAAAGGTTGCAAAACCCAGGAGTTTATCACTAGGAATGATGCAAACTGTGTACAAATGGAGGACTACAGTATATAGGAAATTATAATTATAAGGAAATCACTGTTCTCTAAAAATATACTTCCACATGTCACATTTTCGCATTTTCACAAAAGACCATGTGGTTACTCCACAGATTTCTGGGAAAGTTCTCCATGAACAGATGAGAAAGTTGAAGTTTTTGTCAAATGCACCATGATGTGTGTTGGAGGGGTGGGGGGGGGGGTGGACTGCACATTAGCACCCTAATCTCATGTTTTGAGGTTGCTTTGCTACTTTAGGACCTAGTAATCAGTGAGGAGACCAGGAATTCAC
>JAVDPK010001643.1:657448-669039 GCA_034780415.1 Cichlasoma orientale
CACACACACACACACACACACACACACACACACACACACACACACACACACACACACACACACACACACACAATGAATATACAGAGTTGTTTGATGGAGCTTTACATTTTCCATTAAAATGTATTCATAAAAAGTTCATCAGTAGTGTTTTTTCTTTGCACCACTGGCAACATTTTTACCTAACAGAGAAAAAACCTCAAACCTTCAGCTGTGAGTGGTTCATTCATCAGAAGAAAGACTGGGCTCTCCCTTAGAGACAGGTTGAGGAGATTTCAGGAGGGGCCACAGAGGAGAGCTGTTACTCCTCTGCATTCAATGACTAAGATAGCAGGCTGGAGAGATTATATCCCACAGGTTGCCTTAAAAAAATGGATGTGTGGCTGAAAGGATGACTTAAATTAATGGGTGGAAGAAAAGAGCAAAAAATGTCCAAATGTACAAAATTTAAATATATTTGTCAGCTAGACTCTGATGAGAAACAACATCATAGAGCAGAATCCCAGATGGAGGTAGGAGAAAGTGACTGGATCACATATATCTAGACTTTGGTGGTGGAACAGAGTACACAGTCAGCTTAGTGAGACTATGGATGCAATGCACTGGAAAACTGAACTAAGGTGGAGAGGAACTTTATATGGTGCAGTTTTAGAGAGAAAACCACAACAACAAGTACTTGGGGATTCTGGAGAGGAAGAACTCCCTTTAAACAGGAAGAGATCTGTGACAGAAACAAAGCTCAGGGAGGGGCAGCCAACTGCTGTGACTGGATGGGAGTGAGGGCAAAGAGAAGACAGAGAAGAGACGCAAAGACGCAGCAAACAACAAACAGAACAAAATACAAACTACAACTACTAATTTTACGACCTTTATCAAAATCCTCACAGTATTATGTATTGTTTTGTGACAGTGGACCTCTCGTGTTCTACATTATCAGCCAATATGATAATGCACAGTCCAAAAATAAGTGGGAGGAAATCATTCATATTCATTGTGGGTTTGGGGTCATTAGGGACTCTCAGAGTTTAATCCAACCTGCCTCCCAAAGAAATATTGGGAGTACACAACAGTAGTGTAGTAGTGAAAGTAGCAATAATAACTGCAGTAAGCCAAGTTTCAGCTTTGGCATGTTTTCTAGTGTCGCTTTCACAGGAGATTACAAAATAAAAAATGTAGTCAAATATTAATTCCAGACCTAATGAAAATGAAAAACTTAGACAAATAGAATTCTCATCAGGTTTGACTACAATCTTCTTTATCTCATGTATCACATTTTTCCATCGCTCCTGATGTCATACTGTAGTTTGACATATGATATATGATTTAACATTTGACATATAGTGCTAAACCCCACGGGCCCAAAATACCCCCCATGTCTCCCCTGATTCAATTAAATGGCTCCAGGTGTGTTCAGGTGTGCTGTGACTGGCTTCTGGGTTCCCAGTGTGCTCTTTCATGCATCGCCGACTGTGTGAATCCACCTGCTTTAATGTGAATAGGATGTAAATGAGTTAAATTCTACTTTTGTTGATGTGCAGTACATGTGGTCACATTTGTGTACTGTAAAACACTGCGAAGTTTTAATTATCTGGACTCGAGGCAGATTCTAATCATGCCACCAGAGGTTTAAGAGATATGTGACTGCAAAATCCTAACATTTAGGATTTAAAACTGACAAAAGCATCCTAAAATGCAACTTCATTACATGTTTTTATGGAAATATATGGACACGTGTGTTGTAGCATTTATTAGATAAATCTAATTCAGTAATGCATGAAATGCATATCCTGAATAAAAGTACCGTGAAAATGTACTTTTTGGATAACTGTACCACTGCTGTGAACAATCATTGCTGTGCCATAATTGAGTTGCGCAGCTGATGCATCACAGACATTAGTATTAGAGACCGCTGAGTTATAATAGTAGCAGAAGTAGTAGACTTAATAGTAGCATGAGCAACATAATAATAATAGTATTTGCATTTTAAGCTCCGACATTTACATCTGATTCTCTATCATTAAATGAGGTGATTTCTGTGAAAATGAACAAGTCACAACTGCTGTAAACAAAGTAAATATCTGGATTTCGATGAAAAAGAACAAATTACAGCTTCGGGTCCGGTCAAGGCCGAGTAACTTGCTAAACTGTCACAATCAGCCCTGGACAGAAAAAGTTCACGGGGAGTTTTGCCTATGTCTGCAACAAAAATGTAAACCATGCATTCTGTGAGCACTTCAGAAACAGCCTCTGAGGCTTTACATAAAAACAAATGAAAAAAAAAAGTAGAACATCAAATTTCAGACTTGTACTTCAGCTGGACTTTCTTTTGCTAGACATGAAATGATGACGACAGGCAGGTGATTTAATGTCTTAAAGAAGAGAAATGGGTGGAATACTTTCCAATTAATTAGTTAATTAATTTTACTTAATTGCTTTCATTGCATCGATATTAGCAGTGGGGATTGCAATATAAATACAGTAATAGTGGCAGAAGTAGCACACTTGTACAGTAGCGGGGGCTCTCTTTACCTCCACCAGTAGTATTAGAAAGGCAGCTTTGGTGTTTTTGTGTTTCTTTAAACAAAGCTTGGCTTCAATATGTCAAAAGTGCCAGCAAACAAAATGAAAATGGATAGGTTAAATAATAAGTCCTGTTGGCACATATATACATATATATATATATATACAGTACCAGTCTCATAAACTTAAAATATCTTTTGCAGCCCTGTTTCATATTTATTGGCCTTGATGTTAAGGTGCTAGAAGTAGATCAATGATGTCATTCAAAAGTAGGTTGCAGTCAAGTGAAGTGAAAGGAAACAGTGTATCTTTGAACACAGCAGATACGGCATTCTCAGTCTGGTGATATCGTACATTTTTGCTATTGTCCATAAATTCCATGGGAAAACGACAGGAATGTGATTCTCAGTATTTTCGCTGAATCTTGGTGTTCTTAGCGATCATTAAGTAAATATTTAAACAAAAAATGCATTGACTGACCTGCATATTTATGTAAATGCTGCATTGCTTGGAGTTCGTTTTGCAAGACTTGTGACGCCTATACAAGTTTATCACACAGCTGTGTGACAACGTGCAGCATTTATTTTCACACTACACAATTCAAGAGGTGCGATTTGATCGTACTTTTGTTTAAAACCTGAATGTATGAAATTTACCCTTTTCATAATAATAGTTGTAATCTTTCAGTCTGGTCACAACGGGCCAACTTTGACCATGTGTCTGAAACATTGAAAATATTTCAAATCTTCATGTAAAAAGTAAATATCAGACATGTGACACTTGAGATTGCTGTTGGACTTTTTGTTGGCGCTTTCAGCAGAAACACGTGGAGACAGCGCCCCCACATGGTCATGGGTCTGATGTACTTGTTACTGTTCTCCACAAAAACGCTGAGGGGTTTCATTGACCTGAAGACTGTCTCTTGGGCCTATAGCCTGTGTATCATTCCAGCAAGCTCATCTAATCCTGTGTTATATTTCTGTAAAAGCTGAAAAAAGTTGGGTCCATATTATGTCAGCAGAGGAGGGGAGAACTGTATGAAGCCAGACAGAGTTTTGGCCGAGAGGCTCTGTGTAGGGAACACAAATCCCCTTTCAAATGAACCAGATGTGTCACAGTTATTCATCACTCCACTCTCGGGGTGTGTTTTAAAAGCTGAATACATTCAACACACCAGTTGTCTGGAGGATTGACTCCTCTGCACAGACAGACTCGTCTCACACACCATTATTTTGGTCTCAGGGCCTTAATCAGTGTGAATTTAATGTAGTGAAGGAATTGAGGTCAAAGGAACAAGTATTTCACATAATGCGATGCATGATGTCATAGAAAAACATTTCTTTGTAGCCTTATTTAAAGCATACAGAGCACAAAATGTACGATGGGATATTGAGCAGTCTCGCATGAAGTCTACAGAAATTATTACTGGAATCATTAGACAGATGAACGCATTTTAAAATGTGCTTATAAGATATGTCATTTATTTCCCTGAAAATTGAGGAGCTCATTTCAAATAAGGCTAATCTCCCTGTTAAATCAATGGTGGCCATGTCTGACCATAAAAAACATCACAGGTGTGTGGACCTCAAAATAAAATGGCACATGTAACATAATATGAAGGATGTAAAGTTTGCATGGACATACGACAAAGACTGAGTTATACTAGAATTACAATTTCCATATGAAAATATTCATACTCTTTGGATAAAAGGGGCCATTTCTAAAGAATCCAAAAACACACCCTGCTTCGTATCAGTCTTAATCTTTTTTTTGCTCCTGATATTTTTGAAGAACCTAAAACTGAGAAACAATGTAGAACTATACCCCCACTTAGATTAAGAGTGAAAGGAAACAAAATAATGGCTTTGCAAGTAAATAAACAAAGGAGCATTAAACAGTCCTTGGAAACGCTCATTTTAAAAGTGTGTATGATGTGTCATGCTTTAATACAAAAATATTCCAAATACTGTACACTGGTTCTGAACATGTGCAAAATGTCAAAAAAAATATTTACAATTCCAGTTAACAGAATGAAACCCAGGAAGAAAAAGGTATAAAAACTGATCTGAGTGAGGTTTGACCCGGAAACACTGAAATGCTCTGATCAGAGAGATTGAGGCCAAACTAGGAATGCCACAGTCACAGTGTCAAAGTTTCCGGTGACAATGGGAATGTTATTTACATCAGCAAGTACAAGAAACAAGCTCTCCCAGGTTGGATTCATACACAAAAACTAAAATTGTAAAGTACTTGATGTAAGAAACGTAAGATTGATTCAAATGTTGGCAAAGTTGTAAGTAAACAAGTTTCCATATAAATGGAGGAAGTAGTTCCAACCACACGTTCAGGTTGATGTAGCTGTAATCTTTTCGCAGTTTCACAAAGACAATGCCTGATTCTCATGGGCTCAAAAGTACAAGAGAATTTTTTTTTTTTTTTTAATCCAGTTTTCTGGTCTCAAACATGAGTTCATGGCTATACGATGAGACTGGTCCTCAGCATCAAGTCTTCTTTGTCCCTGCCACCTCATGACAGAAGACTTTCACATCCACGGCAATTTCCCAGTCCAGCAGCAACGAGAGTTCTGTCTTTAATTTACAAAGATGTCGGCCTTTGTTCATTTCATTTGCAGGAGCTTCATCTTGTTTCCTAAAAGCACAAGTGGAACAATTAACTGATGAAAATGAACCGTTTGAAAGGGAGCGGCTAATGGTGTGACACATACCCAGTCCTTTAAGAAATTTGTTCACACCACTTGGCTCAGGCTCAGAGCATGAATCCAGATACTCGGCCACTCTGGTTTCAAAGAGACCTGTGAGAAAAATGGAAAAGCAGCAGAAGAAGAAAAAAAAAAAAAAAAGGGTTAGTCTTCATATGCTACAGATTATTGCGCATGGGCCACATGTCTAAAAATCTGCAGATTCACAACTTAAAAATGTGTAACCAGAGGAAGTGTGTTCTTTTCATTAGATTTATAAAGCTGTACATACTCATTGTCCTCTTCAATCTTTACCAAATTTTAGCCACTGAGCAGCTTTACTTTAAAAAAGAACAAAAAACAGTTCTGTCTCACCTTATTTTTCATCTCCACCATATCAAGTTTGACTTGCTCTACAAGTGTGTATACATTGTATTATTGTACAGTCTGTACCTTGCAATATAAAGCGCCTTGAGGCGACTGCTGTTGTGATTTAGAGCCATGTAAATACACTGAATGAACGTATTGCGTATGGTCTGCATATCTTTATAAATAGTTTGCGTGGGAAAAGGTGTATGCATGCATTTTGGCTGTTTATACACAGAGCCTCTAGTGTTTGCATGCAGGGAAAATTGTTTTCACTCAGTTTTAGGCCTGCCTGCTGTGACTCTTTAATTTAATGCATATGTCGAGTTTAATATGATTCAACACTGCTATTTATCCGTTTACTGGTTATGTGGAAACATCTGACTTCTTTATTTGAACTTTTTTTGCAACATCTTGCAGGATGATGCTTTATGTTCCCATCAAGATGCAGAACACTGGCTACATTTTATTGTGAAGTTGGACAAATCCTGAGTTTCTGTTTTGTTTTGGTATTTTGCCGTCTATTGGCACAGCTCTGTGCTTAAAATATTAAAAGGGAAAGGCAGCCTTTGAAGCAACAAAATCTTAACCAAGCACATTTTGTTTTACCTTTTTCAGAACTCTACCAGTGCCTGGAAACAGAAAACATTCCCAAACAGAAAAAATTAACATCTCAAAATGACCTCTTCCTCCTCCCTTGCGCAGCTCCTTGTCCTGAATGAAACCGGCAAACATCTGGGTGTCCATGAAGAGCTGCAGGAACTGGCGAACTCCCCGGGAGGGATGAGATTTGCGGAAACTGTCCCGCTGGAGCTCCTTGTTTCCGTTGGAGGACTCGACCATGTGGAGAGGATAGTGTCCCACCAGCTCCACGAAGAACCGCACAAACCCCTCTGACACCAAGGAGCTCAGGTCAGCTGGCTGGTCTGAAGGGGCCACATTTGGATGAAGACAAAAAATGTTAAAAATCCCCCAAAGCAGATGAATGGCAGCACAGCATTAAGATTAGTACTTTAAGAAATGCTAAAGGCCTATAATTACATTACAAAAAAAAAGAATACCAAAGGGCCATCAGCACACATCTAGTTACAGATTAGGTCCAATTGTCTAGTTACAAATGAGAAAAAAAACTGAATCTGCATTGATCTACAGGTCCTCAGTAACATGGGCCTGCTGTGCTGCTGACATTTGCAGCTCATTTCTGAACAGCCTCGCTTCACAGATTTAGTGGACTGAACAGAAGGAAATGCTGATTCCGCTGTGCTGAAATATTCTTCTCATCATCACTACAGAAAAGGAACTACATCTTGTGACACGGAGAGCGGCAAATCTTGTGTTTTTGATGTCTGTTGTACCAACTTTCACACGTGTTTCCAGTTTCCTGTCTCAGAATGTCTTCCCTCTCCTCCAGGATCTGCTGCAGCGCTGCCTGCAGTTTGCTGGGCAGGATGCAGTCTTCGTCGCCCAGCTGCCACACATCACAAGAAGGGTCAACAGCAGTCACATGATGCCATTTACAAGCATGCGTTTGATCCGTCTTATACATTCTCACACTTAACGACGGTACCAGTGCTCTCAATATAAATGCTTTATGTATCGCTCATGTTTTTAATTTTTGCTGTGACAAATTTACTAAAGAATTATATTCAGTCTATATTCAGTAAATCTGGTGTATAAGAAAGCAAAGACTGCATTGGGAAATATGGGCCTTTATTGTTTATTGTTTAAGAGGCCAAAGGAGCAGAATGCCTCCAAACTACATTGTGTACGTCAAAGATTTTTTTAGCCCTTTATTCATAAACTTAAACTGAATGAAGGGACTCTACTAGGATTACTTAAGCATACACTAATAAACTTGTTAAAGATCCTGTGCCGGGACAAAGATTGAGCTCAGAAAATGAACACAACCACACAAACGTTTATAGGCTTTAGTTAATAGACTTTACTGTTAACTGACAAACCTCCAGCACTGAATCAAGTTTCATGTTTTCTATTGTGACAGGACTGTGCTCTGGGCTTACATCCCATATAGTTTGTCACTCTTAAAATATTCTGCATGCCAGCAAGGGACAAGTGTAGGCAAAGCAATCTTCCCATCTGAGACCACACCTATCATTTCCATTATACGTCGTGTGTACACACCTGAATGACAAACTTGTTTGCACACAGATCTACTATGAGCACCTGGAAAGACAAGAAGAAGGAGGATTGACAGTTACTAACTGTAGGAGTTTACAACTTTGCAATAAGAGCCATATAAAGGTGCAGTCTGAGCCACAGTGTGCTGCTGCTGCTGCACTGCTACTCACGCACAGCGCGCAGACAGTGAATATACAGCCACTAAACCATTGCACAGACAGGACTTTATTTTTAAGCTTCAAATTATTTCAAAATGATTTTCACAGACCTCTTCAATAGGCAGCTCCAGCAGCTGTGGCAGGCAGGGTGCCAGCACCCCGATGAGGAACGGGGTGGGGGAACAGCTGATGTCCAGCATGCTGGCTGGTAACACGGGCACGAAAGTGTGCTGCCAAGTGAACGGGTAGAGCAGCGCCAGGACTGCGTGGCCACAGCGTGACAACACACTGCAGTGGAAAGAATAGAGGAGAGATGAGGTTTAACAAAACACTACTCACGCAGTTCCCACACAGATCACATGACAACAAGATATCAATCATAGCACCCTAAAGATAGAGGATGGCCACATGTATTATTTTCTCACCACAATTTCACAATAAACTATAAGAGCTTTCAAGAAAACTTCTTATGTATCAAAGAGTTCTCTTAAAATGCAACTGATCTCTGTTAATCCTCTTAGTGCAGTAGTCACTGCTACTCCTGCTGACACTCCTCATCCGTTTATGGAAAGTTGCACAAATACTGTGAAATGCTCTTCCCTTTCATCTGGTTGCTTAATTTCTAGAACAAAAATTTCCTCATCTTTGGTGAAACGGTCTCACAAACAGTCCCCCCCCCCCCCCCAAAGCACAGTCATTCTGCAGCCGCACAATTATTGTCAACATGTAAAAGCTGAATAGTAATTCTTTTTTCCACAGTTTCAGCTGCTGTTGATATACCTCTCAGCAAAAAGCCAACTTTCAAATAAAGCTACTTTTAAAAACCAATTTCTCATGTATATTTACTCAAAAGCTGCATTTAATAACTGCTTCTAATTACCCTCAGTCAGTTTTAGACAACACTAACAGCTCGGTATGCTATCAGAACCTTTGAATTAGTAATTTTGTGCATCTGATTATTTTATTTTATTTAATTCACCTTAGAGTCAATTTCTGTAATTTGGTGCACTCTACTTTTTAAGCAGGCCACAGATGTTACTTGAATGATGTAAAACAACCTCTTAATCCACTGTTGGTCAACAGCAGGCTAACCTCACCATGGTGCACTGTGTTATTTATACTCAGCATTTCTATATTACTCTTTGGTTTTTTTAGCCATAGTAAAATTGCGTTATGGCAACTGCTTCACAGAAACACACTGGTGCAGCATTACTCATGTATTGGCAGGTAACTCAGTGCAATAAGGTTGTACACATACGAGGCATGTGCTTAAGTTTGCGTGTTTGTTCCTTTGCTCCCCATATTTCACTCTGCTGCTGTTCTCCCTGCACATTCTCTCACACACACACACACTTCCTCATTATTGAAGAGTTTGACTTACTTTGGGTTGCTCTGTGTATGCAGCAATTTTCAGTTATCCGTAATATGCATGATTTTACTTCGCCTTTAAAACCATTTAATCTGCATTACGCTTGTAATAAATTAAAGTGTGTGTGGCATCTCATACCGTCTAATGCTGTCGATGTTTGAAACAGAAAAACTGTTAGGAATATATCATACTAAGGTTTTCAGTGGGGCAAAGGTCCACACAGGTGGAACTCTGCTGTAACAATGCAAACTTGCAAAGGCATTTATCACGGTGAAGTGAATTACCCACTTCTCATATTGCTACGCCATTATAGACACTGATGGCTGACTGCCCCTGCAGTGAGGTGCACGCTACCACATCAGTACCTGAGTTTCTCAGCGACGAAGATGACCCTCCTCTCAAGCAGAATGGAGGCGAAAACCTGCAGGAGGTTTCCAACACTGAGACACTCCAGCAGACTGTCAAAGTCCACATGCTCCAGTCTAGAGTCCACCGGTCGGCATAAAGTCAGTACCTGGCAAAGCAATGAGAGCACATGAATACAAACCAAATAGAACTCGTAGTTGTTGACAGTGTGTCTGAATGCCTGAAGCTTTTGAGCAAAAATAGGCTTTTTAGACGCTGGATATCCATCTAAATGTTGTTTACCCTTTTAACCACCCGCCAGATCAACAGAGACCTACTAATGGTTAAAGCCAGCAGTTTGGTTCTGTTCTAGCCTCATGCTAAAATACACATATTTCAAAAACTAGTTACTTTTAAAATAAAGTCTGATTCATGTATTTCGGCCTTGTAATTCTTCTGATTTAAACTTTTCCGTGTAGGTGTGCTAAATCACATAAGGGGTGGATGTTGACCGCTACCCCCAAATGTTTTACCAGGAGGTGAATGCTAAGAGGTTAAAGACAACAGACATGTGGTAGATGGGGACTTTAGACTTGCAAAAGTGACCAAAGTGATTACTGTCAGGGTTTAAAAACACACATGGCTGTCCTAGCATGACTGAGAAAGCCAGCCCTATTTTTTTCACAAATATCCTCCAATTCTGAGTCATTCTGAGTCTGCAGAAGGGAGTGGCCAGAAGGAACAAAACTACTAATTAAGATTTCCTCCTTTGGTTTCAGGGTTACCTCATTCCCAGAGCCAGGGAGGAAGCTCTTGACGGTAACTGTGCGTCCGGGGGCTGGAAAAGGAGCTTCCATCACACTACGCATAAAAGGGTACACGAGTGCTGGAGAAATTTCTCTGCGCCTCTCCACCTCCTCCAGAATCTGGTCAGACAAAGGCAGATGAATCACCGTGATTCTTGAAGAAACTAGTGTTGAATAAAGTCCAGATACAGCTTTTGCATGCAGATGTGGTTTTCCTTCAGAGCACACTACTGGTTGTTAATTTCCCTCAGGCCAGCTGAAGGATGGGTGAGACACAGTTACATGCATACAATTTCCTTTTTGGAAAAACACACCCAATGACTGCTCGGGATTATCTTCTAGTGCACCCTCATTCTATCTTTATATATGCAGCTTTAAGGCAGCGGTTTTCACAATCTTCAGGGGATTAGTACTAAACTTTTGTCAATCCACCTCCTTTTATCTTGCAGTAAAGAGTTCATGTGTTGTATGGTTACCTTTGCAAAAAGATTGAAACAGCCCAGCTTGCTGACAATACAGTGCACCTCAGGAAGTCTCTTCCCCTTTCCACTGGGCTTAAAGAGACAGTTTCATATGTCAGAAAGGAAGAAACAACAACAGGGACATCAATTACAAAAAACACCATTAAACACCACATACATATCAAGTGTCTATTTTCCCTCTTTAATAATTCTAACAATTTGTGATATTGATACATATGATGGCAGGTCTGGAGTGGAACAAAACTAATCAGCAGCCCATAAACTGACAAATGTCACAATGAGCACAATTTGGGTGAAGACGCATTCAGTGCAGGTCTGATTGAATTCTACAGGAGGAGGAGGGATTCTTTTGAATTGTGAATGGATGGACGCCTCACCATGGAATCGATCCTTTGACTCGATGAGCCAAAACTGACGAGTGATCGAAAAGTGTTTTGGTCATTTTTTGAGCACAAATTAAAAAAAACAAAAACAAAAAAACCCTGAAAACAACAACAACAAACTAGAAAAAAGCATTTCCTTGCAGAAAATGCCACTGTGAATGCTTGCAGCTTAAAGATCGGAGCTGAAATGTCCAGAAATGCTGAAGAGAGCCTGAAAAATGGTGAAAATGAGTTTAAAATGCAAGAAAATTATCAACAAAGGAGCTAAATTGAACCCGATTGGCTGAAAGGGCCGAAATGGGAAGGGCCAGTGGAGCAAAGGCTTATG
>JAVDPK010001643.1:669139-684988 GCA_034780415.1 Cichlasoma orientale
AATGGCCTGAAGAAGCTGAACGTTTTGATACCAGAATTGTTTTTGTAGCTTAAACGGTTTTTGAGTTTTTAGCGACCGAAAAACGTACGGAAGAACATATAATATATAAATAATAATAATAATAAAGATTACAACAACTATACTGTGAATGCTTTGCAAGCATTCACAGTAAAAAGCTCATGCTCGTCTTTGTCATATCAGATTGTAAACTGAAGCGTTTTGAGTGCTGGAACGCTGGGCGAACAGGTAATCTGAACACAATTTTAGGCTTTGGGGATTTATAGCTGTCACTGCACTGGTTTCCGCCACGTTACAGACACAATTACTGAATTAATCAAGAAAATAACCTTCAGGTTAATGAAGTGAAAATGACTGTTAATGGTGCAGTATCTGCAACAATGTGTGGAAAGCTGTAGACTTCGGGAAAATCAGCAAACTAAAAAGGGCCCTCTCAGTTGTGAGTTAAGGAAAACACCACATTTAAGACTTCTACAAATATAGAAGTCAGAATAACATTAGAGCCCCATTTCATATTAGGAAACCCTTCAGCAGGCATCCGATTGCCTTCTGCAAAACTATTTTTGCCCCAATTTGGAGGCCTTGCCTAAAGTTTTATCCAAATACTTTTAGTCACTCCTGGGTTAGAAAAAAAAAATACATATTCCAGTTTGTGCTGCACATCTTTGAAGGGTAAAGAACACACATGCCAGATTTCATGGCTCAACTCTTTGTGGTTTTGGAGCCTATAGACCAGAAAGGTAAAACCTCACGGACAGACACGGTATGACAACAACTCCCGCTTTATTTTGTGCGGGAGGATAAAAAGCTCTCCACATTCCATTTGGCCTAGATCTGTCTGCACTATAAACGCACAAAAGGTTTTTACACAGTTCTTAACGAGACAACCACAGTACTTTAACAGTAAAAAAACTTGTCATAATTTCAACATACAAAAATTTCCTAAGTGAATCCTTCTGAGGCTAAGAAAAGGGGAACATGATGAAATTCCTCTTGCTCTCTGTCATTAATTTAGGATTGGTTTATGGTCTGTGACTCACATCTCCTAAGAGATGTTGAGTAAGCACAGGGCTGGCTTCCATGTCATCTCTCTCCCTCTCTCACACACACACACACACACACACACACACACTTTAGTTAACGATTAAAACACAAATCAAACAAATCCATACTCACCAGGGTCTTACGGCAGTAACAAAACCAGCGGCTGCCATCTTCACCAGTCAGAACAAAGGAAAAAGTCTCACTGTCAATGCAAACACAGGAAATGCTTGATCTGAGGACATCTAACCATGACATTCCTTGTATAAAAACTGGGGGAGTGATATGAATGACCTCATTATGGAGTAACTGTATAAAACAAAAAAGCACCATAGTTAAATAATTCAGGAAAAAAGCTACATGAAGGCAGAGAGAACAGAAAATATGTAATGAACACGTACAGATTTGTTGTCTGGTTGTTTGCGCTGGCACAGATAAATGTTTTAAAGGCAGGAAGGCAGTGTAAGTTGTGAGCATAACCCTCATTACAACAATGAACCATACACAGTCGAAACAAAACGAATGCCCAATTCCCCTTAGCGCTCCGATTTAATTAGATCAGACGAAACTTTAATCATCCCTGTGGGGAATTTAAGCTGTTGCAGCAGAGATTTATGGGTTACAGCTAATAGCTGAAGATATTAAAAGGAAAAGAGGAAATAGGTAATAAACATGGCATAAATGAAAAAGTTGGACAATATGATGTCAACAAAAAGATTCCAAAACACAGAAAACGAAAAGAAGATGAAACAAGAAACAATACAGTATCATGTTACCATTATGTCACTGGCTTAGCCGTGCTGCAGTGCAGCGTACATCAGGCATGCTGTTAAAACACTGCTGTAGGGTTTGAGCTGACCTTGGTATCTGTGCAGAAGGTTTCCAGTCCTGAGAATCGGGGAAGCAGAACTTGGGAATGACCTTCAGCTGATCCTCAGCTTCTCTGGAGAGCCGGGATGACTTCTCAAACTGTAAGAGAAACGAAGAATAAACTGTGAAGTCTTAAGTACAGATGAGCAAAAATAGGTTTTCAATACTCTCTTTCTTCTGCGTATCCAATTAAGGGTTGCTGGGTGGGAGGGGTGGCTGGAGCCTATCCCAGGTGTCGTAGGATTAACCTAACCCCTTTGGACTGTGGGAGGAAGCCGGAGTACCCGGTGAAAACCCGCAAAAACAAGGTGAGAACATGCAAACTCCACACAGAAAGGCCCCAGGACCTTCTTTATATGAGGCACCATGCCACCACAACACTCATTAAATCAAATCAATTGTAAGCATACTGTAAGAGATTGATAGTTAGTGAGTAACCATAGTAACCATAACCTAGAACAGACAAAACTATTTTCCATGGTAAACAAATTAGAGAAAGTGCATACTGCACTCTGTAGTGTGTATACTACATAATGTGATTCTATTTATATAATCTATAACAATGAGCCAGATATTATGCATATTTACAAAGTAGTCACATCATATTATGTGTGTGTGTAAAGGAATATTACTGCATAATGCCCCCATACTACATAATCTGCTGATATCAATACATTATGTATAACATCACTATAATCGTAAGGCAACCATGTACAAAACATTATGCAACCATATGAGCAATACTGCTGAGCAGTAGGTATGGCTTTAATTTTGCTCAATGATGAGTCATACATCTGTACTATTTATGGCCATGAGTCATCTACCTGACCAACATGTTAGACAATGCTCAGCCAATCAGAAGTTGGCATCACAGGCTAATCAGCTGCTGCCTAGAACTGATGTTACTATAAACAGACTGGCTGTTTACCTAGAAATTTGGGATTCCCCAGTTTCTCACTGCCAGCTATTCAGTGACCTAGGTCAGATGCTAGATATGGGGAATCCCCACTTTCTCCATTTCAGTCAATAATAGTAAAGTAGGTATAACCAGCCACATAGCACAATACATGTCACATGATTAGGCTAAGCCTTCAGGTATGAGAAAGTGGCATCATGTCATTAGCGTATATTATCATAGCATTAGCAACCTGAAATCCAGCATGATGTTTACACTCCACTTCTGATAAATACAGCCAAAGGGTACAAAGGGTACTAAAAATCCAGGAACATGAATATCTTGTTGCACATCTTTGAAGAGTAAAGAACACAAATGCCAAAATTCAAAGTTCAACTCCTTGTTGTTTTGGAGTCTACAGACTGGAAACCTCACAAACACCCGGACAGACAGTATGACAACAATATCCACCTGCTTTATTTGCACAGGAGGACAAAAATAAAATTTTCACAGGGTGGCTAATAACGCTGTTGTCATATGTATGTGGTTAAATGCACTTCAAAAGAACATATTTCATATTCTAGAAAGAATATGGAACTATATAGATAAATATAGAAAAGCACATCAAAGAAGGCTTATGTCAGCCTGGGAAATTCCCGTTAATCAAATCCTCAAAAGGATTTCTTGTTATGATGAGAATCCCTAATATTGCCAAACAAGATTAAAATATGACCATGAAATTGTCACAGATGCCATTTGAGTCACGCAATATGAACAAGGCAGAGTTGTGCAGACTGCCAGAAGTAATGGTGGTGCTGTATTGTAAAAGATTCTCCTAACCATTTTGGGGAACTGTTGCGTAATTTCAGGGGAGTAGGTGTTTCCCTGGGAGCTTTTTCTTAGTGACACCACCACGAAGATCTGGAAAAGCTGCTGCTGCTGCATCTGGATCAAGTCTCTCTCCAGGGTGCGGTAGCCTGGCCGACGTTTCAATGTAGACTGGATGTAAACTGATCTCCTGGAGCCTGTTTAGACACCACACAGTGGGACAATACAGTCATGTTTATCCAGGGACAAATCCAACCAGCACAGAGAAGCAATACAAGGCCTTCTAAATAGCAATACAGTGTAAAACGGTAGTTATAAAGGACCTATTATGCTAATTTCCACTCCTGTTTTTTTATTCTTCGACTCTAGAGCTTTGGATGATTCACAGTTTTAAAAATCCTTTTTACTGAGCCTTGGTGCAGTCGCTTATTTCATCCACTGTCTGAAACAAGCTGCCCAAACAAACGATGTACCTCTAAACTTTACCCAGGATTAACATAAAGCGACAGATTCTGTGCATTTGTGATACCTTTGGTGCTTTCCTCTGGGTCGCTCTCAGTCCCACTGGTCTCCTCTGCTTATATAAATTGGAGGAGGGAGAGATTAGTGAGAAGCAGAGGAATGGAAAAAAAAAAACAACTTGACAAGCCATAATCAGATGCAGACAGCCAGTCTTTGTTTTATAATTTCATTTCATTGCCTACTGCGACTAGCCTTATGCGTATCATCAAAAGATGGGTATTTCCACCAAGAGGATCAACTTAATCTTGATGTGTTGATGTGGGTGACATGTTGATCTGCGACAGTATGCGATTGTGTCTTACCTCGCACGGAGATTCCTTGGTTCTTCACTCGCTTCCTCCCTCGCTTGTCATCAAAGATGGTCTCAATCTTGTTGACATACTATGTAGTAGAAGCACAGGTGCTTGTCAGCCCCATAATTTTAGAGCCATTACAGAATCATGATTACAGGGAATCATGATATACAGCCACTAACAGCTACTAAGTACATAATTATATTATAGATTTTCAGCATTTCTTTCTACCCATACTCATGTTGTTCTTCCTAAAAGAACATAGTGGACCGGTTTAAAGTGGACTCAGATGTGGGAAGCTTAAACTTGCCTTTAAAAGAAGTGCTGCCAATTGAGGAAGCACACTAAACACAACAGTACTGTTTTGAAGATGAATACATAATGCGTTATTGCCAAGGTGTCAATGCCTGTTTTAATGTTTTTTTTTATTTTTTAAAGATGATCTAAAAACATTTAATACCCAGTTCACTCACTGTTTGCTTGTTAAAACTATTTAAGATATTTATTTCACACCATTTATTGAAAAGCTTCATAATAGAGAAGAAGCACTTCAAAGGCCTCTTCTTAAAAAACAGCTAAAAATAAACACGACTGGCATTCGTCAAACTAGCTCACACACAGAGTACTAGTGTCACGTTTGTTTTAAAGCCATAATCTCTTTTTCTTGTAATCATATTTAAAAGGTATATGCCAAGAAGTCTGGTTTTGTATTTACCTTGTCAGTAAAGGCTGTCCCTGTCCAAAACCTTCCCACAGCCATGGGTTAGATGTTTGTTTTTCTGCGTTCTGAATTTACACAAAGCATTTAGACATGCTGCTCCCACACTATCTATTTCTTTCAGCACGAACCTCTTCCTGCTCAACAAGTAACCACCTTCTTTTCTGTTCTACGTAACACATGATTCATCATTCAACATACGCCACTATGCCAGCCTGCCCCACATAAATACACACAAAAAAAAAAATGCTGTCAGTCAGCCGTAGTATAAAGGTTCGACGGCATGCACAAATCTACCTGAGGTGTCTTGTGCATTTTTTGAGTGCTTGCACGCCGGGGTCCAGCTGGCTTGGGAGTATCTGCAATAATTGTTGAAGATTTGGACACTGCTTGAAACCCCCTCCTCTCCACTTTGTTAGTATAGCCATGCAATGTTCGGGGTTTAGGAGACAACTGGAACACAAGGCAACAAAGTTAATGCTTGCTTTCAGATACATGGTATCAAACTACAATACTTCCTTCTTCCTTTGTTTCAATCTCAGGTTAAGACGGGTATCATTTGTTACATTGATGCATAACTAACTAAAAATACTCCTATCCTATGAAAGGGAGACATACATGGAATATTATCCATTACCTTTGGGAGAGGAGACCTTGCAATAGGGAGACACATGGGAGATAGCTTGACATCCTCATAGGGGCTATCTCTGGTCACGTCACCTGAGAGGAAGGCAGAGTGATGGGAAGGATTTAGACAGCATGCTTGGATGTCTTGAAGACAGAGAAGCAACTGAGACAGCCTAAATTCACAGGAACTGTCGTAAGTTGTTTGAGCTCCATGGAAGCAGCTAAGTACTGTGATGTACTGAATATGCAATACTGCAGTCAAAGGCTGTTATTATACACTTGAATCAAACAACTTGGCCACATTTCAAAACCCTGCAACATATTGTGAATAAGTGTTATATATTCAATCCCACTTTCTATAGCATGTTTCTCCATTTGGAACATAAGTATTAATTCCAGCAATTGTAGGAAATCTGTGGGAAATCAGGAAAAGGAAACATTATCCTTTGAGCTGCTGTATGACAATACGGCAAATCCTAAACTGAAAATGTTGAAATTTCTACCCACCCAGTGATATGTCTTTATGACTTCCTGTCTTTTTCATGCTAATAGCTACATCAATCAAAAGCTCTGGAAATTATTTCCAAATCAGCTCCACAGTAGGAGTGGGACTTACAGACGATGTCCTCGTAAATATTGTCATCAGAGTAGGCATGGTAAAGGGCATCATCTGCCCGCGGGCCTTGCTCTGCTGTCAGACGTGCCGCATCCTCATACTCAAAGGACTTCCTGTGGCAGGGAGGGAAGTGAAGCCAATGAGAAAGGCTGTTGACCTAAAGATAACCACACTCTATTGTCTTATGTTTAGCCAATGCCCCACAACAAAATGCCTTGTTGATATCAAACCAACACAAAAAAAAAAAAAAAAAAAAAAAAGGAGATAGAGCAAGGGAGCGAGAGCGAAATCATCATGGAAGGAAATGACTGAGCACATGATAGAGAAGTTGCAATATGGCAACAACTCTAACAACAGTTCTTGTAACAGAGTACAAAAGCATGGAAAAAGCCAGCGCAGAAACTGAAACTGCTATGTCACTGAAGTTCACGTGATGCAATACCCAACTAGGTGCAGATATTTCATAATGTCATGAATGAAAGCTAATGGCTTCCTCTGAAGATGGTAAACAAAACGCCCTGTGCTTTCTGTGTGCAAACATAACTAGAAGGCTCTAAGTCGAGCTGCTGGCACAAACTGAAAAAGATTGATTACGCTGGCTGGATTAAGAAAAAACAAGTAAGTGTGTTTTTACAGCTTTGCAAGTACAATGAAGCTACTTGAAACAAATAACTTTAACTAAAAGACACTGAGGCCACAACCAGCTGTTACAGGGCAATGACACTATGAAAAAACTGGGTTCATATACATCCCGTCCTGTCCTCTCGTCTGCCCGCCTCTGTGAGTAAGCACAACTCTTATCTATTTGGACAAGCAAACATTTCATTCTCTGTGAAATGGTACTTAATGAAAAAGGCACTACAATCAATGACACCTACCAACAATGTTTTTATCCTCATAATTTTGACAGATAATACAGTAGTACATATACCCCTAACATATCACACTGTCAAACCTATGAAATTAGGATTACTGGATCCAGATTAGAAGACAATAATTAGAACCTCTTCAAGGAGCCACAGACGGAGCTTCGTATTTGAACCTCTAACATGTAGAATCTGGTGGAGTTCTCTTTTCTGCTTGAGTGTGTTGTATCACTCTGCACTGTCTAAAACCCCTTCTAAGGTCTTCAAAAAAAAGGCTGTAAATGCCTGAATCTATTATTGTTCTTATTTTACATCTACGAGTGGCATGGATTTCAAACATCTGCCACTGACGTGCCATCCTGGAGGGGTTGGACTACCTATACAACCTCTGTAGGGTCCAGGTATCACCTCATGCTACCAGTACTGACACTGACCCGAGCCAAATGCAAAAATAGTGAAAAAACAGTCAGAAATATGAGGAGGGAAAAATATCAGCGGCGTCCGCCTATAAAACTATTCCTGTTTTAGGGGTTGTCTCATTGTTGCTCCTCTAGTGCACCTGTTGTTAATTTCATTAACACCAAAGCAGCTGAAACTGATTAACAACCCCCTCTGCTACTTAACTGACCAGATCAATATGTAAGAAGTTTAACTGACTTGATGCTGAACTCTGATTAAAAAGTGTTCCTTTAATTTTTTGAGCAGAGCATAAACAAGGCCTCTTGCAATAATGTTCTCTGAAAGGACAAATCACAGATTAAGTAGTTAGGCCACAGTGGCAGTACAGACGTTTGGCACAAACCAAAAAGGCCACCTTTCCAAAGGCTGACCAGTCGACACAATAATAATTCTAATTGCAATAAAATCCTAAAGTTATGAAGAGGCCTAGCTAAAGCCAGATTTGAATAACACTGAAATTTTGTGGGAGGCAACACATGCAGGATAACCCTCACATATTTTGTAACTGCAGGGATAGAGTAGTCAAAATTGTCAGCAAGCTACACTCGTTTCTAAGGCCAAAGGCTGCACTTGCTTTACCTGTAAATAACTAACATGTCTATTTTTTATTTTATTTTTTTCAAATCACTGATCACTCTTGTTCTTTACCATCTTTATCAGCAGGCACCGTATGAAAAAGGATTAAATGTTTGCTCGTCCAAATATGTCAAAAAAGCCCACGTTTTTAACAGGGCTACAGATAACGTGTGCATGTGACACAGTTTAGTCGTGTTTTACTTGGCCTTAAAAATAATGAAAGAGGGACTGTGTGTGTGTGTGTGTGTGTGCGCGCGCCCACTGATGATGACCCTGGACCCATGGCTGCTGAGGAACTAGGCCACTTCTAGACAATAGAGAACAATGTTGCCAGATATCATGTGACATCACACCAGGACCCCAGCCAGCAATCAGACTTTGACAGTAAAACTGCTCCAAATACACAGTTGCTGTTCAGTAAACGCTGGAAAGCGACATACAAAGCAAATTTCAGCTGGATCAATTGGGTTGCATGCAATTCCATTCCATTTTACTTTTTAACAAGTATTTAAAAGGTTTTTTACTTTTCTTTTAGTGTACTGACTGACCTGTTCTTTTTATGTCTCGAAAGTCCTTCTGTCTTTCCAACCGGACATGGAGGAGGTGGGAAGTTTGGTGGATGAGCTACCCTCCGGCTTCTTATGCTGGAGTGATTGTTATGAGGGGATCTGCTGTCCCATTGCACCATGTAGTCTGCGCTGCTGCTGTTCTTGGCTCCTCGATACTGGAATGTCCGTTGAGGTTTGGGAGGGGGATGAGCTTCACCTGATGATTCCCTGCCTTTCTCCCAGAGCAGTCTATTCCCCTCAAGCTTCCGCCAGAAACCCCGGGAAGTGTAGAAGTTACCAGCAGGCATATTGTCTTCTAGGTCTTCAGTTGACAGAGGTAGAGGTTTAGAAACTACTTCAGCATCCAAGATACGACCCATTCTTTGGTCACCATTGGCAGTAATGATTTGTTTACCTGCAGAGACAGTGGTGTTAGCCTCCACTTTGGGAGATGCAAGTATTTGTGTTGAAAGTGTTTTATTTCCTGTGGCTGATAAGTCAATGGAGCCTCTGTGCAGCGGTTCTGACTTCCTGCCAACCACTCTGTGTTCAGTCTGTGCTGGGAATTCCTGAAAATCAAATTCTAAGTTCTTTATTTTGGACAGGTTGGCTTTTGCATGAAGACCCCCTCTCCAGCTTTCATTGGGACATCCGTTACCTAGGAAATCTGCAGACAGAGTCCGCGATACAGTCGGAGGATGCACATTTCCTCCAGCATCATGGCTGCTGCCCTGCTGACTGAGACCTTCCCACTGGGAGATCTTCTCCTTGATGTTAATGACTTGCTTGTGAGAAGGTGTCCTCATCGGCGGCCGTCCTTGCCTGGCTGTGGGGGTCTCATTCTTTAGCACAACCTCACCAACCCCGCAGCTCCCTTGCTCCGGTCTTAGAGCCAGCATATTGTGTCAGCTCATCCCGAGTTCTCCATAGATAAATGCATCAAGGATTTCCCCACAACGGACAGAACAATTCACTTATTGTTAATTATCCATAAACTGCCACCAAAATCAAAAGTGCCACAAAGTTTATTGTTGCTTCCGTTCTGTCGTCATGTCTTTGTGTGGTGGCAGAGTATCATTTTCCCCTCGTCTCATTTTATAAACAACCTAAAAAGAAGACAAGACACTAAAATTACTCATGACTGCACTTAAAACACATCCAGGCAGCACACTGCAGGGTCAGTGTAACACAAACAGGAGAAATCTTTCTTCTGAAAAAGCACGCATGCAAAGTTGTCTAAAAGGTGACGGCAAGGAAAGGGAGGAAGTCAGCAAGAGCATATTCTTGGAAGGCTGGTTTCTAAAAATAAACCAAGTTAAAAAAAATAAATAAATAAGAACAGGTGACAGGATCAAGGTTACCTGCTACTGTGTGTATATGTCATTGAACCACCAACATACCTTCCTCTAGCCGTGGAGGAATTCTGTGAAGCTGCCCTCCTAATCCATATAGCTGGCCAAATACAAAAATACCAGCTGCACGGCAAATCAAACGCACCTCATTTGAAAGCCTGTTTTTCAAATGACCGGTAAGAACACCTATGTGATTTCAAGAAGCCTTTGAGACGAGAAAACAGGCGAATCTCAATGCTTGCATAAAAAGCCAACAACAATTGATGGAGAGCATGTTTAACCCCACCTATGCACACATGCTTGAGCCCTGGATTAGGTGTTCCCCACATGGTTGAACTGTCAGACACAGAATAAAAAGAAGTGAGCCCACACAGTCTGAATAACTGAGGCCTTTGCTATATACATTGTATCAAGATTGTTGCTGAGGCACCTTAGATTAAAAATCACATGTTGTCAAACACAGACAGACTTGATGGCTGTGATTGTTTTCCACTGCAGCCAGCCTGATGTATATCTCCTTTGCTGACATCAACATGGTTGCTGAAGTGCTCTTGCTCCTGCCTTGCTTGAACCAAACTATTTGGACACGTCGCACATGAGGATCAAGAAGGGGAGACATGGTAAAATTCCACAGCATAGCTCATGATCATAATAAGTCTATGAGCTGCATTCCTTCAATGGGGGTGGGGGTGATGGTAGGGGTGATGGTAGGGGGTGTCAGTAAATAGATTAAACTACAGATAGTCAGTCTTGCAAGTGATGGCTTTGTCTGGTTTGACCTAAAAATCAAACTTTTGTTTGGAGCGGAATGCTGCTCCATCATAGCCAGACCATGCAATGACAATGCAACTCCCAAATTGACCCACTTGCGTTATTCGCCTGTGTGCGGTATATAGTACAGGAAGACATGAGTTGTGTTTCCTGAGCTGCAGGAAGAAGGATCAGCAGTGTCCGTAATTATGGTGCAGAAAGATTTGCACCCAGCTGCAACCACTGGTTTCAGCTATGTTTAGATCATATTTATTCAAATGTTGAGTTTGAAAAATACAAGAAATCCAGAAATATATCAGCCACTGGCCAGTTACAGCAACACTGTGAAACATATCAAAATGGCAGATTCCCTCTTTGCCTCGGTATTGAGTTAAAATCAAATGTTACTGCCAGTGAGGCGAACTGTGCATTGTTGTGATAAGCAGCAAAGCCAGAGGGAAAGTCAAAATGAACAATTTAATGAGGCATTCAGCTCTGCAGAACAGCATCCCGGCATTATTTTAGTGAAACTCACTGAGTCACCCATGTAGAAACTAGACAGGGGACACATAAAGCTTAGAGAACCCAGTCATCGCTTGGCAGCTAAATTAAACCTAATTGCACCTTCAAAACCGCCACAACACGCCCTGCAGAGATGTGCGGCATGACATGACATGTTGTAGGTGAGGTATTGTACAACTGTAGTTCATCACCAGCAGTGGCAGTCGGCACTATAATAAAAGGAAAATGCTGGTTTGCTTTATGCCAACATAAAAGGACAAAGCAAGATAAAATGCCTTGAAATGACTGATCCTTCAGCACCCTGCAGGGCACCCAGGGAGTAATTTCCACAACTCCAGTGAGGGGGTGACAGACAAACAGCTTTCATGAAGACTTTTGTGTCAGGTTGTGCTGTCGGTTGTGCTGAAATGTTCCACATCACCTCATAAACTCAGAATGAGACAATTAAATAATCTATATTTTATTATTTCAGATTACTACAGTATCAGTGCCTAGATTGGAGCATATATTTATCCATTACCTAAGCTGTTGTCACTACATTTGGCAACACACGCACATGTTTTCCACGCAGCAGTTTACAGCGTTAAAGTATCAGCTCCTTTGGGCACTCTGTGACCTGAATTTCCTCCATATTTATGGTTACCTTTATTGCGTGTAGATAAACAGATAAACTAGAGATGAGCTGGAACACATGCGGACTGAGAGAAAGGAAAACACTAAACAGTCTTAGGAAAAAATGTAACCAAAAAAATAAAATAAAATCGAACACCCCGCCGCCCTTAACAAGACCTGAAAGTCAGGAACTTAACGGACTTAAGGTGAAACCTGTTGAACCGCTGGTTGAAACAGCAATACAGGAATAACGTACAGTGAAAACCTACAGTGTAATAAACGAAAAGGGGGAAAAAATTACGGGATGCATGCCGAGTTGAAGAAAAGGACTTACTGACCCTGAAAAAGTATTGATACTTACAGTAGAACGTGATTACAGCTGTAGATAATATTGTCTGTTCAAACTTGCCATAGTCTTAGCGGAGTTTGGCGTTGAGTTATCGCAATATGCAGAAAGCACAAGTAATGGGGAAGTGTGGGAGAGCTACAACATTTTACAGCCAGCTATTAGCTAACATATCACTGAATGCAGTAAGACAGCTCGTTGAATTATTCAGCTAGCGTCTTCTTGGAGTAAGTGTTAGACAAGCTGTGCAGTAAGTGTGAAGACAGAAGACTAAGATGGGCAATGACTTAAAGTACATGTCTCAATACTTACCAAAGTATGAGCAAGACTCATGTTCTTTCCTCCTTTTCTTTTCGATAAAATAAAAACCACATATCAAATCCGAGTGCGCTCGGTCTCATCGTTCAATCTGGAGAGCTCTCAATAACGTCAGAAAGGCCAACGCTGCTCCGAAGAAGCGGCCCGCAGACTGCTACACCTAACTTATTAGGACGAAAACTTCATGGGGTAAAAAAAAAAACGTGCCGTCTATACAATAACTTAAAACAGCAGCAGCAGCAACAAAGAAAGTGGCCACAGAGGAGAGAAAAGCTGCTAAAGCAGAACACTCCTCGATCTCCGTCTTTGGACAATTAGCGTCAAGTCAGCCATAAAAAAATGTGACTTCCGGTTGTAACTGCCATAATATAACCAATAATAAATCAAGGCGCTATATCTCCCCCAGACTTACCTGTTCATTAAAATTCCTGAGCGAAAAATGTTTATTTTGGTTTCTTGAGCTTTTTATATGTTCCTTTGCAACATTTTTAAGGTTTTCTTTGTAAATCGTACACATTTCACAGGTAAATGCATTTAATTAACTGCAGACGTATTTTGCATCAGTTTCTCTGGGGTCCTACAAGACCACTGGGATATCAGCATCGTAAACACCTGCCACTTAAGTTTGGGAACAGCAAAAAATATTTTAAAAAATTATTCAAATGATAAAGGAAGGAACTCATCCCGTAGTGATTAGTTGATGACTATGTATGACACCTGTTCAAACTGCACCACAAACAGTAAACGGGGAATGGTTTTGTAATCCGAGATTTCAGTCTTCTTTACAACTGCGCTTTTCTTTTGACTTCTTTTGACTTCCGGTGTTTCCGTGGAGCTTGACGCGTCGAATGTGAGAAAGTTTGGCTAAAACCTCTAACAGGGGAGACGTCATCACACCAACTCCTGCAGCTGTCAACGACCAACAAACACTGCTGTCTTCAAGTATCCTGGGAAATCTAAACACTAGGTTAGGAGCGACATCTGCATGGCACAAGTTAATAAACATAACTGAGCCTTTGATTTATTAAGTATGCGACGAGGAGTTTTAGTCCCCCAGTGTAACTGTGCACTTTAGACCAAACGTGAAGTTAATTTAAGTTTTAACAAATGCTGACTTTGTCACCCTGTTTTGCCTTTGAGTAATGGAAATACTGTAGCAGACATCATAGAGGATCTGTCAGTAACTGAATTTGCACCACTGATGCACATTCCCCTGCATTCTGCTGCAAATGTCCATATAGCTACATGGATGATCAGCCTTCACGAAGGTAATTCTGGTGCCGAATGTTAAATAAAGAATGCACAGAGCTTAAAAGAAATGTCTGAAAGCAACAAAATACAAAAAATCAACACAGCAGGGCAAGATCTTGTTGTCAGGTAAACAATTTGACATTTTATTTCCTTCCATTCTTATACACAATGTTTCTCCAGCTGGAAAAAAAAAACATACTTCAATGAGCAAGTCACAGATGTGCAGATTATAAAAGCATTTCTTCCTTCAACAGAGAGAGCATGTCTTTTAGAAGTCGCTGTGGAAAACAAATGTAGAAAGCTTTCCACATCACAGAAGAGATTAGTGTGTAAGCGAGTGTAAGTCAGGTTTGAAAGAGTTTACTCAGTCTTCACGCCCTCCTTGATGAGATTGAGCTCGTAGCACAAGGTCTCATAGCGGTACGCCATGCGGATCTGAGGCACGTTGGTCTTGCGGATATCATTGCCCTCTGGACCCTCTTTTAGGTAATCCTTACCCAGAAAGTGGAGCTTCTCCTGCAGCACAAAAAGAAAACCACAAAGAAAGATTTTACCCTTTATTGATCCCTATAGGGAAATTAATTTTCTGAATTTTACCCAACCAAGCTATTATGCAATGGCTGTCAAAGTTCTTAAAACCACCTTTGGTAGTTCTCACTACAGTGGATGTCTACATGTATTTTGTCATGTAGTTGTGGCTAGTAATGCTTTCTCTGACTGATGAGCAGGCTCATAGGCCTGTGTGTGTGCCATTCGACACAAAACTTTTCAATGCAGAAACAGCACAACATTTACTAAAGTGTGTGTGTTACCTCATCAGAGAGGGCACTCTGCAGCACACTGTTCCTGGCGATCTCACACATGTCACAAGTACTGAGCTTGAAGACCTGAGCTGCAATGGCATATTCCTCCATTAGGGGTTCCTGTTGACATAAAAACAGAGACTCTCATATTACTGAATACTTCTACCTCAACTTAAGAGTACATGCAATTAAATTAATCAAAAATCCAATTTTGCACACATCAGAATGTGTAAGGCATGCATCTGTTTATGGGATTTACAGTGTGTGTTTATCATGCATGTTGAAAATAGCTGATAGTATATATATCCATTGTAAACACCACAGTAGGCTGTGTGCATTGTCTGTGTTGTCACTAAAGGCCATGTGCTCGGACCTTGGTGTAGTGGAATTGCATGGGGTCGTCGGTGGACAGAGACACCACCAGTCCTTTCTTGTGGAACTCAAGCAGCGGGTTCTTGGCATATTCCAGGAACAGGCTGTTGTTGCTGAGTGGGGACATGGCGATTGGGATCTGGGTCAAGACGTACAGGTACTGCAGCACAGGGCTCTGTTTGTGAAGGATAGACAGGAAAACAATGAATTTACAAGATCAGCGTCAGCCACCCTGTAATATTATTTGTCAAAGCCTGGATATGCATTTGCACATTTATTTGGGGGATTTTTAAAGAAAATATTATAGCACTAAATAATGAACAGGCAATAAGCAATCTGTTAACTTGTTCATAAGATGCATGTCAAATCTGAACCTGACATTTCAATACTACAGTTACAGCTCAGCTGTAGCATTGTCCAGCTTCATGTCAGGAAAATGTATTCTATCATCATTAACATGTCAGATATTATTAACAATGTGGTGAAAACAAGAACACAAGAAAGCCTGCTTTATTCTTTTATTAGACGCAGTGGCGCAAAAAGTGGGTATGCACTATATGCAATGCATTGGGGCGCCGCACAAGGGGGGCGCCAAAGCGATGCGGGAAAATTATTTCTCTAGTCGGCATTTTCTGTATTTAACAGA
>JAVDPK010001643.1:685088-702725 GCA_034780415.1 Cichlasoma orientale
GTGTGTGTGTGTGTGTGTGTGTGTGTGTGTGTGTGTGTGTGTCTGTGTGTGTGTGTGTGTGTGTGTGTGTGTGTGTGCGCGCACACACGTGGGTTTTGGGGGCACCTGAAAATGTGTCCGCATACACCTCAGAAAGTATATAGCTGCGCCCCTGATTAGACGTATGTTGTGTTTTAGGACCATCCTTACGGTCATGGCATAACTCATGCTCCTTCAGTGTGATTTACAGCAAACAAAATCATCCAGAGGACTGACCTTCTTGAGGTTAAGGCCGTGAGAGATGTTGTCAGCAGTCATGAAGGCAGCCAGCAAGTGGGTTATGGCACCAGCCTCACCGCAGTGAGGCCTGAACATGAATGTGTTCATCCCCCTCTGTCTGCAGAGCAGAACAATAGGAATGATACAACAGAAGGCAGATATACTAGGCTAGAGTTAAATATGTGCTCAATGTAAATGTTTAGAGAAAATGAGACTTTAAGAAAACAAATACAAACAAGAAGGGCACCCAGTAGAGCGCACACCTCCCCCACTTCTATGTGCTGATACTACGCTGCAGTAGATGCCACCCAATGTTGTCATAATCCATCATAAATAACTAGATCACAAAGACTAGAAATGAATTTTATCATCATTTAAAAACTGTAAAAAAAAAAACCTTTTTATATTTTTGTTTAAAAAATGAGATCCACATGAACAGATAATGGCATATACAGCCTAAATATATTTTATTCCGTTTATGTACTCTAATAGCTTCCTCTAAAAAATGAAATGAAAAAAAAAGAAAAACAAACATTTGCAGGGATATGAATGTATATGTGTGAGAATTCAAGTCAATAACATGAAAGAACAAAATGTGCACATAGAAAGAAAGTTACTCACTTGCGCAGCTGGTTGAGGACAGCAATATTGGCATACATGTAATAGATGTAGTATGTGTAGGAGGGGTTCTTGATGATGTCCCACTCCTCTGGTTTGGGGCTCTTAGTGCAGAACATGTGGCCACTGTGTTTGGACTCGTCGTCCACACTGTCAAAGCCTGTCACCTGCACAGTACACGGAACACAACAGATCATACTGGGAATGCAGGGCTCTTTTCTGTAGTTCTGAGCATGAATTTGTGTGAACTTATCATCTTTTCTACAATTATATTTTAATTTGTGTCTTGGAAATCACTCCTCCACCAAGTAAAGGTTCAGCCATCCAGTGACTCACATGCTTGAGGAAGATGCTGAGCTCTGGATTGGACTGCGGATCGATGGTGGCCTGGAACACAGGTAGGAAAATGTTCTCCAACATTTTGCCAAAGTGTGGCACGAAGTTTCTGCCTCTGAAGATGTCACTGAGATAGAACATGGACACACACGCTTTCTTAAATCTGAATTCTAGCCATCGTTGGTAGTAGTAGAGGTAGCAGTAGCGTTTGAAGGCATATTCTTTAAAATCATAAAGTAGGCAAATAAAAAGATTCTCCATCTGTCTCAAAGTTTGGTGATTACATGGAAGAAAGAATAGAGACCGAAAGCTTACTAGATCCTGGGTATTTGAATCATCCATTTGAGGTTTGGGGAGAAAACTCTGTGCCTGACGAACCAGTTCGAGAGCTTGCTCCACTCATTGGCGTTGCAGCCATAAATAGACAGACGGGGCTCAGCATACTGGTACCTGGCTTCCTCCAGGTCATTGGCTACTTCCTGGTTTGCACAAAGATCAATTCAAATCAAGCTCAAATCACCAGTTCACCAGTATAAAATTGAATATTAATAGGGTAATTATAGCAATATTGATCTTCCGCTGCCACAGTGACAGTTATACAGTTTCATGGAGAAATCATTTTAATGAAACTAACCTTGATGATGGTGGCAAAGTACTCTCCATTGATGTGATTCTCTGTCTTCAGGTACAAGTCGCGCAGCTCGCTGGCTCCTACAGGGTTATACTTGGCATTGAACTTATCAAAACGCTGGAAGGTTTGCCTACCCTTCAGAGAAAGGCACAAGAGAATAAATTTAGAACAGGGAAGTTGTAAAAGTAAATACTGCAATACAACAATTTTTAAACTATTCTTTTTTATAGCATACAATCTTTTTGATGTTTAAAATTTTCCTTAACCATTAGAAAGGAAGTTTATCCTGATCCAGTTTTCAGGTTTTGATAACATGTGTAATATGAAACCACCGTTTTTCTGTTTTTTATTAACATGTTATTTTTATTATCTGAATCTTTCACTATTACACATACTTTTGTTTTAAGTCTCAACTTGAATACCTATTTGCTTCCATGTAAATTTATCCTATCACTATAAATCTACCACTATGTGAGTTTTGTTATTAGACTGCATCAAAAGTGTGTTACCAACGGTTAGATTACTAAGAAACCCACAGCGTGCACATCCAGCGAATCCACAGTGAGGTCGTAAGGATGCAGTTTAAGGGACTCAAAGAGCTCCTTCATGGTGACCTCCTTCCCTTTGAGGCTGTGCACAACACGGTCAGCATCCACACGATATGACTTTTTGATGAAGCGCAGCAGGTGCTTCTGGTTCATGCAGGCAGCAGCATGGATGTGAGTGTCCACCTGGAATGGAGATGGCAGAGAGTGATTGGTGAGGTTTTTGTTTATGCGTTGTAATGCCCATGATTGGTCACAAGAGGGAGCTAAAGACACCACGAGCTGCACTGCAGGCGGAAGTGAGGAAGATAATAGAAAAGGTGGGAAAAGAGCATTAAGCTGCACAAATCATACTCATATTTTATTTGATGTCGCTCCACATTAAAGCAAATCACACAGCTGTGTCCGTGCAGAATGTGCTTTTCACAGCTACCTTCCTGCAGTTGTAGAAGTCCCTGTGAGGGTTCTTCTTCACCTCTTTCATCTCCTCCATCTCATTCAACATCTCATGCACGTTGAACTTGGACATGAGAAACTTAAGACGGCGGTGAGTGTAAGTCTTTCTGCAAAACAAAGTGGAGGTTTTGGTGCAAGGCGATAATTGCAGTTTAGTAGTATTTGTAACTAGAAAGAATTACGGCTGCATCACAAAAATGAGGAAAAATCATGTTGGTAGTTTTTGAAAGCTCTAAAATCTGCAACACAGTAATGAACACTTTTTAAAGGACTCACGTTGGGCCCTGTGCAATTAGAGCAATGAGGAAGTTCATGTCGTCGATAAAGGTATTGAGGTCTGGGTAAGGCATGTCTTTTGGCTGATGTTTGTCAGCAGCTGCAGCATCATTGTACACATAAATCACACCATCCTTCATCCGAGCAACATAACCCAGATTCTTTGGCAGGTTCTTGGGGTCAAAGGGGTCTTCCCCTTCTTTTGGAGGACTTGTGAAGACTAAGGATGAACGCAGTATATAAGTGAGTACACATTTTGTATTTAAAAGATCATTTATGTTAACACTAGGATCAGGCTGACGCTAATCTCCTTTTATCATCACCTGGCTGCAATTGATCTTCAGGTCTGAAAGACTCTCCTTCAATCGTGCGCAGGTACTGTGAGGCCGTTCTTGGGAAGCGCTGGAAGGCCAGCCGCATGTACTTCTCCCTGATGGATAAAGCGCGGTACAGACCCTTGCATGCCAACTCAAAATCATCCATGGTCACCTGAATAGCACATATGAAAGATATGACACATTTTACAGTTATCTGCAAAACAATGTGAAATACAGCTGACCTATCCAGGGTATACCCCGCCTGCCTCCTCTCATAGACTCCAGCACCCTTGCAATTCTGAACTGGATAAGCTGCTAGCTGGATGAAACATATGGAGGCTACATTGTTAAAATGTGACTGTATAATGATTAGAACTGTTTATTTGGCCTAATCTTGAAAGAAATAGGTAAAATATACAAGAAAATAAACTGTATTATTTTTCTTGAAAAGTTCTAAACCTTTTGATTCATTCAAACCACAAAAAGTCATTTTCAATCAAATTTTGAGTTCAGATTAACAAACCTGCCTAGCAACATACTCGTCATTTTCACACCAGCTACAGACAGCAGCGCAACACCTAATGAGACGGTTCATTATACTGCACGAGCAATCATGTGCTCTCAGTAATATTACACATGTCGCATATGCAATGAACAAACCTGAAGTTTATCTTAACAAATGTGAGGCTCTAAGTAAGCTAAAGAATCAGCTCCTCTAAAGTTTCCTCTCCCTCTACTGTAAATGTCAAACCAACAGTGGTGAAACCTGAAACCTTAGCCCACTCTCAGATTAGCTCCACTCATGGCCTTGCATAGTGGGAGGTTGCCTGCGAGGACACTCATCCACAGACAAATATAGTCAGTGAAATTCATGGTCACCACTTCCTACATTCATGTCAACTTGACCTGAGTTGAACGTGCTACAGGTACTTTCAGCTTTAAAGTTATCGATACCACTTTAAACCCGTTTCAGGATGACTTCTGTAAATTTACTTCAGTGAATACTCGATGAAGTAATAGCTAAACTCTTCTAACCACGGTTAACGTGTTAGCACTCTGCAGAGACAATGTGGTGAAGAAGGACTGACCGTTTTAAATGAGTTGATGCAACTGAAAAGTCAGTCTGATTGAAGTGTGTACAGTATCAGTCTTACCAAGCATTTGCTGACTGAACCCCACATCTTCTTAATTAATAAATTTGTTTTAAAATTCGGTTTGTTTTATAGCTTTGCTGAGCTCATTTTAAAAGTTTAGACTTTTGCTTTGTCGCACCCATAACCACAGCCCCCCAGGTGAGATCACAGTGCACCAATACACTGTGAAGTACACTTCTCCATCACTACAATGCAACATTTACAAAATAAACCACTGAAGGAAAGTGTTATTTATGGTTGACCTCAAAGTATAAAACATCGGTGGGCTTTAACAATAAGGGAAAATAAACAGTACCCCAGCAGCATAGTCTCCAATGACGGCCACTCTCTGGAAGTCAGGCACTTCCAGATAGGTGGGTGTGTCCACTTCCACTGACACTACAGGGGTAGCAGCTGTCTGGGAAGCAACCGTGGGCACCACCATGGTACGGCATCGCTTCTTGCTATGGATGAGAGGTGAAGTTTGGTGTTTGGCTTAATCTTCTGCTAAAATCTCCGAAATATTTGTTGCTATGGCTAACCAAATTGTTCCCATTTAATAATAAAGTTATGTGATGATTCTTTTTTGTTTGTTCTTTCAGGGAACAAATCATTAATTAGATGGCACCACCATTCATAATTTTCCATCTCACCGTTTCTCCTCATCATCATCAGCATGCAGATGGTGGGCCATCTCGTTATGGATGATGGGACAGTCCTCAGCCACGTCAAACATGGAGATTTCATCGCGGACGTTCTCGTCTTTGGTCTCAGAAGCGAAGACCTTTTCCGCGAAGGCCCTCATCTTGTCGTCGGTCTCTGTCATGCACAGCAAAGGGTTCAGCAGCAGAAATGTATTCTGCTCCTATGGCACCATGCAGAACTGAACTAACCTAGACAAGCCACATTCAGGATTTTCTGACTGCTAATCTGCATCACTGAATGACAAGATTCTAACAAGGAAATCTTGGACATGATGTACTAACATCACATTCACAGCACACACCTCACTGAACCTGATGTGTACAGGCTCCAGCACAAGCGCACATGGCAACAGACTGAGTCAACCACTGCAACTGTGAAACTCTCACCTCCAGTACAGTCTGCAAATATCATGCATATGAGGCACTCCAGGTCCATTTGTCTTTTTAACTGCATAATTGCGCCCAATCAGCCACAGTGTAAGTGGCTCTTTATTGTCGTTGTTGATCAGAATATGTTGAAAAATATATGCAGAACAACAAAATGACACGGCGACAATGCAAAGCCTTTGTTGCTCTATTTAACAACCTGCTGCTTACAAAACTAATCTCTAGGTCAACTCTATTTTTTTTTTACATGCACTTGCAAGAGCCAAGCCTTTCTACTCTAAGCTGACAACTCTAGCATACAGTTTAATACTGAAGTCACACTGGCTTCCATTTTTCCATCTTGCATACTTACTCGCTTGACCTGATTATGCCCAGCAAGAAAGTCACATCGCCGGGAATAAAACCCAGAAAAGAAAGTGTTAGGAAAAGCACTGGTTAGAAAATATTATGTGGAAGGTTATACATGAATAAACCCCAAACACTTTGACATTATACACAGTAGGTTGGTGTCAAATTTTAATTATATAAAAGACATACTGGTCTAAAAGATGAGAACACACACTTTGATATTATCAACAATATAGATTAGAAAATGCATGCAATGGCAATTGTTGCGGACATGAATAACAAAATGAGATGTTGGACCACTTATGCTAAATGAGTAATTAATTAATGTAAGGTGCAGTGTGAGGGTAGGTGAAAGGACACATGGCTCTTAAAATTAATTTCGAGTTACGACTGAAGTGAATCCAGCAGCTGGGCAAAAAAAGAAAACTGGTAAGTGCATCTTCAAAACACACGCAGAGAGGGTTTCATGGTGTCTCTGCTCCTAGCGGAGCAACACGCTTCAAATAAAATGTGCAGTATGTTCAGCTAATTCTCATAGTTTAACAGCTCCATGCATATAAGGATGCATTAACTGTGCGTCCCTGGATTATGCTGTCTGTGCAAACTCATCTGATGGTCGTGGCGGTGACGAAGAGTCATTTATTAACGTAAATGTTCACTTTCAGTTCAGTCTACATGGGTGATGCTGTTTGTGAAACATCTGACGCAAATGCAGTTCAAGAAACTAGAGAACTGATATTGAATGTGAACAGTTTATTAATAAATGCTGTCAATTTGCAGTTTATTTCATCGCTTCCTATTTGTGTTCATTCACCAAAATTCATCGAACACGGTTCTTTTCAAATAAGAAATGCAGGTTTGGCGATGTGACTGCCTCACATCCAGACAGTAAACCATGCATTTGAAATACTTCAAACTGTATTTCAAATTCCCTATCATTTCCCATCTGGATACTTACTTCCTCCCTCTGGTGAAAAAGCAAAAAGTCCCAGGCAGGGTGGGACAGTCCAGGTTAAAGGGGAAACAAAACATGCCTGGTTATACCTCAGAACAACAATAACAAGGACACAAGTGTGCTAAACAGTTGTTAAAAAATAAAAAAAAATCATCCACAGTGGCTTGTGGGGAATGTTGAGTCTATGTTAACCTGCATAATACAAAACCAGATCTATCTGCATGGCTAAATATTGCTCTAAGTATGTGAGGAAAATGTATTTGTGATGATTTGTATAAACTTTTTTTCAATAACGCATTTGTTCTGCAGCAGATCTACTGCATGTCACGCAGCAGCAATGACTGCAAACTCAATACAACCTAACCCTGTTAGCTGTGAAATCAGACCTGTCTGCAGGTGGTCAGGCTTTAGCTTTTCTATTTTTTCACCTTTTGAAAAACTTGCATAATGCGACTGGCTGGTTGCCCCGTGCCTGGTGAATGCAGACCTATAATTAGCAACTATGCAACAACAGCATTCAGATTAGTATTAATGGCAAAGATTTTTATGGTGGGCAGGGACTACAAGGAAGATATAATGAAAGTACAAACCAACAAAAAGTAACTATATGACAAACTTAATCTCTGCGGACATGCAGTATCGTCATCATATTCCCTTTCCTGCTATTTTCACAGCTGACAGTAAATCACTCACTAGATGCATTACCAAATGCAAATACACAGCAGATACCACTGTATCTGTATGGTTATAGTAGAGCTTAGGTATAGAATTGTATTGAATTAATTGTGCATATTAAAACTAGTTAGCTAGTTTTCTGCAGGCATAGCTCACAGAGGAACGATGCCTCTCACTATCTCACACTGGACTAACCCCGGTGAACCTGTCATTAAAACTGTCACTGCCACCCATAAGAGAGATACCACTGGAATGACACTGCTAAACAAATGGGGATTTATAATCTGAATGGTTGCTTATACTAAACACTGCACAGAAAAGTGTGAGACCATTGTAATATACATTCAGCATGTCACTCCATCTCAGTCTGAAGACAATACTTTGTTATTGGCTAAGAAATTCCATGGAAAACTTTCTATTACTGTAGTACATATTCAAGCCCTGTTTCATTTGGCCCAAACTCACCTGGAACCAAAACTTTAGGCATGGTGATGGTCTTCCAGTTAAACTATCCTGAGGACTGGTAAACGGGTGGTCAGGCACTGGACCACTGTAGTCGGGAAGTGTGGAGCCCAGTGCTCGTGCTGAGCAATATTAAGCACCCTCTGCTTAAGTGTAACCAGAACCTGCCGTGGCTGCATGAAACACGCCTTGATGTAATGGGTTAGTCATATGTGCCCAGATCTATTTTAAGTGATCTGTGTGCATACAGGACTCCCTGACTGACTGGCACAGTGTTGTGACAAAGTGACAGGTATGTGCCCACGAGGGGACTTGTCTTGTAAAACAACATGATAGTTGCAGAAGTTGCTGTGAACATGGTAGGTGGTACATGAGGCACATAGATGGGCAACCCCAACCATTTACCTTTGCTGACCAAAATCTAATTTGATTCAATTTGAGAAATTTTCCCTGAAGATGCTCAAGAGACGTCACATTCACAACAGTGGGAGATGTGGACACACAGACACCACCTCAGAAACATTCTTATGGCTCACCTCTCGCTGAGTCTTGTGAACACATTTTCTCACTTATCTTTAGTGGTATCTAGTAGAACAATACCGATAAACCAACTGTGCCCCATCCTGGCATAAATTATAATTGGTGATTGTAAGTTAGCATTGCACTGTCTGCACTGTCAGTCTTCCATAAACGGCCATCATTAATATAATTTTATCAGGGATAGGCAATAGAGACAAAAATATTAACTTCGTAACAAGGTGTTTCCTAGCATTCAGTCCTTCCGCCACTCCAAACATATCCTTTTAACCAACCATTCACAGCGCAACATCAGCTTCCATTGCTATGCAGATGACACTCAACTCTACATCACCATGACCACTAATTGCCTTTGCGATCAAGATCGTGGTTGCTCATGGTTGTCACTTTGCAGCACCTCTTGTTTCCGGATTTCACGTTCATATCCCTTTGCTGACACACTCCAAACATTTGTCAGATTCTGTCTGGACTGCTGAAATGGGGTCCTATTGAGGTACTGGGCTGCAAGCAAAGTCTCAGATAGGCTGCAAAGTGTTCAAAACTCTGCTGCCAAAGTTAAATCCTGGCAGGAGATCACTCCTACCCTCAGCTCCTTTAAATACAAATTAAATTCTTCTCACCTACAAGTCCCTTCACACTCTTGTCCCTCAGTACTTCTCTGATTTCCTTCGCCTCTACATCCCTTTCCAAAATCGCTAATCCTTTGTGACTGAGCAGGTGTTCAGTCTGCTCACCAGTTAGCAGATGCAGAGGGACAGCCTGAAGTCTCCCCCTCCCTCCAGAGATGCCATAACCCTAACACAACTTAAGTCATTACTGAAAACCTAGCATTCAGTAACACCCACAAAACTTGCTATTTGATTTTAAAAGTACTGTACACAAGCTAAATTTAAATATTAGCAACCTACATTGTTAAAAGAAAAACATTTTAATTCAACTATTCAAATGTTACTCAGCAAAATCAATTTACAGTCATATGAAAAAGTTTTCATAGGACTCTGTGCCTGTGCAAAGCTAAACACATGATTCATTAGTTTATAGAAGCACATTTAGCAGCAATAACTGAGGTTATGTACAGCTCTCTAAAGGTCCCACTACACCATTTTCCTCAGGTGGAGGTCTGGACTTTAACTGGGCCATTGTCTTGTTTCATGATATTGTTTCAGCAAAACTTTAGCTGTCAGACAGATGGCCTCATATTTGACTCTAAAATAATTTAGTCTATAGATGAGTTCATGGTCGACTAAATGACTGCAAGGAAAGCCCAAATCATCTCCCTCCACCACCATGCTTGGCAGTTGATATGAGTTGATCTTTTTGCTAAATTGGCCAAACAGCTCCACTTTGGTCTCATCTGTCCAAAGGACATTGTTCCAGAAGTCTTGTGGTTTGTTCAGATGCAATTTTGCAAACCTAAGCTGTGCTGCCATCTTTTTTTCTTTAGAAAGACAAGGCTTTCTCCTTGCAACCCTTCCAAGCAGGCCATATTTGTTGTGTTTTTCTAATTTAACATGCTAACTGAGGCCTGCAGAGTCTGAGATGTAGTTTTTGGGCTTTTTGCAGGTTCCCTGAGTATTACACGGTCTGAACTTGGGATGAACATATACCTCAGTGCTCCACACCAGCAAACTGCCAAAACATCTGATTTTAAAGAGGTTTCACTCTTGGTTATGAACATCTGGCTCCTACCTGCCCTGCTTAATTCCTATGGAAGCTGTAAGGGTTTACTTAATTTTTCACAGGACTGTATGCACATTTTTATCCTGTGCTCAGTAGTGTTCATTTAAGAAAGATACCAACAGATATTATATATTTTATAAAGCTGGTTTGTGGCTGACACTTATGCTCCCATTTCATCATGTCCATGCAGCTTAAAGACACAAACCAACAAGTCATCTATTTTTAGGGAATGTGATCCTAAATGTCAAGGTTCCTGTTACTTAGTTAAAGAGATCAAGTTAGAAATGGGCTGTCAGTCAGTTCAGACTCAAGAAATTAAAATGCCAGAGTGAATGTTTAAATTCTAAAAGGTGAATTGGGTTGTAAATACAGTTTTCTTCAACTTCTTAAGCACAAGAGATCCATTTATCCTTCTCATTCTTCAACCGGTGTGCTCGATTTTGCACAAAAATGCTAGCTACAGTGTTATAGCTACATGCCTCAGAGAGAACATTAGTGATTAATGTGAGGCATAGATCGTTTCAAACTGCCACAAGAATGTGGGTGAGTGGCAAAATGTAAACGGGTCAAATTCAAAAATTTCTTTTTTCCAGAGCGCTCTCACTGTTCTTCACCATGAACCTGAGAGGTCATGGGCAGCTGTAGCCTACATGTGGTTTATACAGGCAGGAGGGAACTGAGTGTCCAAGTTTGTCCAGCTCATATTACTCCTATCATCATAATCATCCAGACTGTCAGACACTACCAAATTACAACAGGTGTTCCAATGTCTGGCTTCTGCTCTTTATGAGTTGTTTGGATCTGATTATGCAGAATTTTCCTGTAATTTCCACTTTTCTGAAAGGTTTTGGGGATACTGAGACTTCCACATAAGTAAAGGTAACTGCAGCCTGAGTCTAAATGTACCAAGCAAAAGATTAAAGTTGTTCTGATAAAAATGTTCTGGAGCACAGGAAGGAGTCTGCTCTTTGCTCACATGTGCTGGCGCAGGGTTGCAGCATGTTGTGTTTGGATCGTAATCACACTTCCTGTTAAGATAAAGAGGAACACCCAGAGCTATAACGTCTACCACTGGTGAAAACACACATCTGGATTTACGTATGAATTTGTCTTAAAATACTGTGAGAGCTTCATCTGGGCTACAATTCTGAACAAAGTATATTTGAAATAATTGACCGTACTGAATTTAAGTACAACACAACATTCCCAGTGTAGGCTTGCAGTGCAGACCTGGAGTACAGACGGTAAGATCGGAGGTGCACCGAATTTTGTGTGACTGTCAACATGTTGCCAGGGGAGACGTGTCTACATTACTAAATGTTTAAGGTTCTGACAGGTTGCTCTGTTTTTTCAGGGTTTTTTTTTTTTTTTATTTAATGGAAAGATGCAAGATGGGTGGGATCATAAAGTGTCCCCCAGTGATGCCTTCAGGAATTTTAATTGGTCTTAATTGCTGTACTATTCCTCCCAACCAGAACATTCACTTCCCCAGAACAGACGTGTCCAAGCATCTGTGCTGCACACAGGACAAAGAGGTAAGTCTATAATATTTTGCTATGGATTTTCTTTAGCAAAGGCCTCTTTTCTCTTATTTCTTCTTCTTCTTTTTTTGTTCTACCACAATATTCCAGGTATGTAGATGAGCTTTATCCTTCAACCTTCCTCGTAAACGTCTATTCAGAACAGGTACACAGCTATCTTTCCTTTCCAGCCACAGCTAGAAAAGGTCTTGAAAGGCTTTTCTTTAGATATGTCAGTTGCTAGTTATGGCACCACATTTTGGGTATAGAATAAAAAAATATATATACTTTTTTTTTTTGTTTTCGATATTTCCAGTTCTGGGACCTTTTGTATCCCCTATCTACTACTGGCACAGATGATATAAACTCCATGCTGGTAGCTGACTCTATTGAACCCCTGACCTTCTGCTACCAAGAACTGAATCACTTAAGATGAAACTTTAGTAGCCAATCCTTCTTGTGCACTGGGCTTATTCTTAATCAGTTTAAGGTGCTACACAGACCTCACTACATCAAAGTTACAAGGCTCTAACACACATGCAAAAAGATGTTTGCTTTCTCCATGTGACCTGTTTTCTTGTTATCCCAAATTCTTTTCTTTTTTTTTTTTTGGGTATTATATTTTTCAATGGGCTTTCTTCACACAACTATCTTTGAATGACCAGAAGATCACAACAAAGATTCATACCAGTGTGAATGCCTTCACCTCCTTAACGCAGAAGCATTTTCCTCCAACGGAAATCCTTTTTAACCTCGTCTGTCAAATCCTGGATATGTGATGTTCTTTCTTTTTTAAAAATAGAAAAAAAAATCCTATTCCAGGTTGCTTACTGGCCACTGTTATTCAGCTATTTTGAATCGCTCCCAGTGAGTGAAACATGACAGCAGAAATGTTGTTTTGGCCTTTCTGAAAGGTCTGAGTGCTTTTCTGCCAGCCCGCCACCCAGCACTGATATTAGGACATAAGTGTGCATAGATATGGGTGTAATGTACATGTGTTTGGGTGGGTGGCCCTATATTATAGTTTAAATAATACTGAAACAACTGCTACTACTGATCTGTGTGTTATTCCCTCCCCCTCACAGCAACAATCTCCTTTCATGTTTTTTACTCTTGCTGTTGTCCTCAAAGAAAAGGCTTAATAAAGGTATTTACACTGCTTACCATGTTATTCAGTGTGACGCGCAAGCCTGCTATTTTGTCGTGTTCTCAAAAGCCCCGAAGCTTGACCAACACATGATGGGCAGACAGATTACAATGAATGTTAATGAGGGTTATTTAGCTGTCTCCACCACTTCCCCTGACAGAGATAAGAGGATACTCTGCTCAATATGCCACACGCTTTTAATCTTCTTTTTTTTTTTAGGATCACACACTGGACGCAATGGAAGTGAAGGTTTTTGTGGATGGTATCCCACGTGTGGTATGTGGAGTAACAGAGGAAACAACATGCCAAGAAGTGGTCCTAGCATTGGCTCAGGCATTGGGTATGTTTGATGTTTTCTGTATGGTGGTAAAGGTTATGTTGATATGCCGACTAAGCCTCATTCTTAACTTTTTCTTTAGGTCAACCTGGGCGCTACACATTACGGGAGAAATTTAAAGACTTTGAGCGGTGCATGACACCAGAGGAGCGCCTTTTGGAGACCCTGGAGAGGTATGGTGAGCAGGCCAAGGAGGTCCAGCTCAGTCTATTCCACCGAGGAGCAGCTGTCTTGGATGAAATGAACAAAGCAAAGGTGGGAAGATACCAACCTTGCCCACCATTAAGAAGAAAAGATGTAGGTGCTAGAATGCGGCGGAGCAGCGGTTCGCTGAGTTTGCATCGCCAAAGCTTGCCAATGTTGTCCTGCTTAAGGCAAGAAGCTGAGAAGAAACAAGAAGACCTGAAAAGACCTAAAAGAAAGTCTCTGACGCTCATGGAGGAGGCCTGGGACTGGCTGGAAAGTCTGGGGAAAGGAAAGGTCTACAGCACTGCCCGCGATAAGGAAAGCAGTAAGTCAGATAAAAGGAATCGCATCTCTTTGGATTTTTCTCTCACTGTGAACCAAGATAACTCTGCTAGCAGCAGCAGAGGTAAAGCCAAAGGTCAGAAGGCTTTGAAGTCAGACTTGGACCATCAAACCTCCTGCTGTATAGGAAATCAGACAAGGGGTAAAGAAAGCAAACACTCCAAAAAACCTCACGAGACAAAATCCGACCCGTGTGGTTCAAGCTGTGCTATGACTGAAGATGAGAAAAATACTCTCAGAGAAACCATAATATGTCAGCTCATGCGTCTGCAGGACTTGCAGGCCCAGATAACGTGCATAGACAGACACATTTTTGAGCTCGAGGAAGGTCAGAGGGCCCGAATTGCTGAACAGGAAGCCCACGAGAGGATAGCTGAAGAGGAGATGGAGCAGATCAGATTTTGGGAAAATGAATTAAAATCAGAGGAAGGTTACGAGAAGGATTTGCAGCGTCAGTTCCTCGAGATGAGAGCCAAAGCTGTGGAGTGCAAGGCTAAACTGGAGGAGTACAAGTGCAAAATGCAGCGGCTTGATTTCTACAGAGGTGCCGTTCAAGAGGATTCAGAGACGGCTTCAAAACTCGACACAAACAGCGCCACTGGGATTTCTGCTCTTTCGGCCCAGGACGGAAATCTGCAGCAAACTGATGCAGATGGGAAAGCAAACGTAAACAGGAAGTTTCTGCCCAGAGAAGACGACAGCCATCCTCACGCTCTAGTTCATCCAAACCAAATAAAGGAGCGGCGGCCCACCGGGCCCACCGAGCTAAGGGAGTGGTGGACACGCTGGTCAGAATCCCATAGCTCTCAATCACAGACTCACAAGAAGGTGATTCACCGGTCTGAGCTCACTATATATTTGGGGAGTACCAAGGTTTAGAATCAGTGGAGGTCACAAATACTTAATGTATGATGAATACTTCATTGTACTCCAGCTGTGCTTACTTCATCCTGACAGTGAAAGACACTGATTCATTCTAAATTTGTTACCAGTGCTGACTGTATATGTATCAGGTTGGGATGAAGCCACTCAACTAGTATTGTTCAGCTTTGTCTCTCGGATCCTTTAGCTTCAGTGGGCCCAGACTAAATGAAAAGATCCAAGTGGGTCCTTCTCAAATTAAACACCTAGCTGCAATGCACTTTCTAAATCACTAATCAAGAAGACTCACATAATATTTAAGTAATAATTACAGATGTAAGTTGGGCACCTTGGCGTTGTAAACGGCATCAACTTGTGTGCAATACCCCTACACAAATCAAAGGAAAGGAAAAGATTTGTTCTGGATGAATTTGAAATTTTACTTCATTATATCTCTCCTTGGGAACGCTTTGGGGTCCCCCCGAATGAGCTGGCGGGCACAAGCACAAAAACATCTATGGACTCTTTTTTGTGCTCGAACTTGCACCATGGCACTGAGATGGACAGTGGATAATTATACCGGCTTGATCATTATATTCAGCTCCGGACCGGAACGAGCCAATTTGAAAACTGATTCCAGGGATAGGAGTGGACTGAAATTTTGAGCTTCCTCTGTGATGAATTTATCCTCATTATCAGCTACGTTGTCAGTGTTGCACACTGTATGAAAATACTGCTGTTCAGTTTCAGTAAACGGCTTTGTTTCTGTTGCAACTGCTGTCTAATATTGGAGAGCGCAAATATTTTGTTGCTTCTTGCCCTCAAGACAATTTTTCCAGTGCACCATTAGTCTACATTAGTATTGTACCTACTTTGATTTATTTTTTTTAAAGGCACAACACAGCACTGTCCCACCACTGTCTGATTAAACTGGTAACTGAAAAATACTTAAATCTATAAATCCAGACACTAAACTTTTAGAACAGTTTATTTTGTCATGCAGTTACACTGTACTTGCACTGAAATGAACAAGATACACTTTAAATTTAGTGACCAACATGGCTTTGTGGATCTTGGTCATTCTCAGTGGCAGAGAGGAAAGTGGTGATCAAACTAGTCAAACGAATTTAATAAGGAACCACATTTCTTTGTAAATTTACTGGGTTGTATGCAAACAACCACTCACATATTGCTTCTCATTTCCCTTTAATGAATATCCAAACTTAGTGACCAAAAAAAAATAACACCAAAAATGCAAAGAAATCTAAGCGCTATGCATTGTTGAAGAGCCATAACTGCAGGTTACCTATATATATATATATATATATACAAACAGCAATTAGTGTGCCCCTTATCTGCATTGATTATGCCATTAATATGCCTCCTCATAGACAGGCACAACCTCCGGATTTCATCCTCTGCGATGGCAGCCCACTCTTCAGTCAGTGCTGCCTGGAGTTGCTGCTGTGTCTGCAGAGGAGGATTATGCTGTCACACTCATTCACCCAACACCCACAGGTTTTCTACGGAGTTGAGATCAGGACTCACTGCTGTGGCAAATTGTCCGGTGGTCCACCCTGCCTCCAGCGGCACGGTTCTGGTCTGGTTGCCCCAATCGTGGCTTTATTTATAATTTTCTCTAAACCGGTTGGATAAAGGCATTGTGAATTCCTCCCCTACAGATCGACTCACAATAATCAGTCAGCTGTGACTAAAACTCACTTTGTGAATCATCATAAAGACAACCCTACATGCATTTGTACAGCAAGTTCTTAACAGAGAAACACACTTCCCAAATTGAGCCAAAAATTGAGCAGCGCATTATTCAAACCCTTGAATGCATTTTCCTGATAGTCGCTTTCCTTACTTTTTAGTCACTAAGCCTCACACAAATCCATGAGCTCTTATTTCTCATTTGTAGCTGTACTGCTGACATTTCAACCACAAATCAATTTTCTTGCTTTTTGTCATTAAATATTGAAAACTGAATTCCCAATTATTGATTCTAATTGTTCTGAGGTTTTACTTAAGTTGGCAAGTTACAGTGGCAAATGTTTGAATTGAAAAGTGTTGAATGTAAAGTTTATCAAACTTTTAACCCAGTTATAGATAAAATATGCATCTCACACCACTATTAGTAGACCCATGTGAGAATAAAATGGATTTCACACTTTCAAATAAGAAGCATGTTGTGTTTAAGTCACTTCCCTCAGTCTCAAAGCACAAAAAAAAAAAACAAAAACACACAAAACTCGTGATTTTCATAAAATTTTAATTGAATTGTTTCATTCAAGAACATTAACAAAAGTACGTGAGAACCTCAGTTGTGGTTCAACTGAAACCCGGTGATCTCCAGAGAAATTAATTTTGACTGTAACTTAACGTGCAGAGGCACAACAGCTCGCCCACCTCGTCTCCGGAGCACAAAAACTTGATCTCCTGATTCTTAATGCTGTTTTTAAAACTGAATTTCTAATACTTTACCCCTTTCCTTTAAGTTACATTTCATTATACTTGAAGTTTTCAAATTTCACTAAGGGAAGGAGGGGGGGGAGAAAAAAAAGAAAAAAAAAAAGAAAAAAAAAAGAGCACACATTACATACAGAATAGGTCAACCCACAGGTTTGGGATGCATATCAGTATTATTTCTACTAGAAAAAAAAAAAAAAAAAAAGCCACCCTAAGATTGTTCTTAATATTTTGGCGGTTGGCTGGAATCAGAGGACACATCTAATTTTTTGTTTTGTTTTTTTTATTTCATTTTGCTTTCAGTTTTTAGGCACCTTATTCTTAATATTAGCAGATTAAGTTTTGATGGGAAAAAAAAACAAAATATGTGCAAGGAAGAAGAAGAAGAAAAAAAAAAAAAGTATAAAAGAACTGCAGATATAAGATGCCACAAGGAATTCTGCACCTGTGTGGGGGG
>JAVDPK010001643.1:702731-751731 GCA_034780415.1 Cichlasoma orientale
GGGGAAAAAAAAAATAAAAAAAAAAAATGCTCAAGCGGAGCATGTGAATACCAAAATGGTATCTCAGAACTCCAGATTGGTAGAAGTAAATCCCATTAGACTAACTGTTCTGACATTCACGAACGTCACACACGCGCCATGCTTTCACTTCAATAAAGCATTTTAAAAACTGCTCAAAAAAACTGAGCAGAGAAGAATCCTCAGTTTAAGCTTGCACATATGAGAAATATGATCCTCCTTATGGAAGGAGCTTTGCTTTATGCGTTTTGTAGGAAAGCATACAGGAGAGGAAACCTGACGGCGAAGTCATTTCCGCTTCCATCAGTAAGGGAGCAAAAAGTATGGAGAACAAATATGAAGCAGAGGTTCAAAGACATGCCAACAGTCAGACTCGCTCACCCAGTCAAACTAGCAGACAGATTACAGGTGCAGAATTCCAGACAAAGCAGAGGATCAGGACATAGACAGCCAGGGAGGGACAAGGCCCTCAGAAACAAATACCTCCATTACACACTAATCAATTCTAGGATACATCACACGCACACACACACACACACTCAGAGGTCCCCATGTACACTGCAGCGTGGAACTCTGTATCAAGTACATCATACATGGGAGGCAGGGAACTGTGGAATAAGAAAAGTTCCACTGCAGACTGGGGACAAAGATTACACATGCCAATTACTGTATGTGTGCGCATGTTTTGTGGATGAGTTTGTGTACAAGCATGTGTCAAATCATATTCCCTTATCCGCTGTTGTTGCCTTTTGACAGCATCCCTCCAACACCAAACGGGGTAGGTCCTGTATTGGTCAGTCTATGACACCAGGCTGGCGAGTCTTTCGCTCCACATTGAAGCCCTGTGAGGAGAGGACAAAATTTAATGGGGATGGAAAATAAAACAAGACTCAAAATGGTGTTTGAAGGTTTCAGGAAGGAAAACTTCAAACCCCTTAATCTCAGCCAAGTGCCTTTTTTTTAAGCAACTGTAGCAAATAATTTTAGGTGTATTAATTAAGCTCCGAATTCATTTTAGCCCAAATCATTTATAAAAAAAAAAAGCTAAGCAAACCTGTAGTTTAGCAAAATTCATCACATCATTACAGGTCCAACTGTACCTTTGAATTGTCAGGACCACGAGGCTGCCTTACAATGACCAGGCGAGGCGCACTGGCGTCATCAAGTGTGATACTCTTGAGTCTGTTCACCAGGCGGTCAGGACGTGGTGTTACCACTGGTTTAGGCCCCTCACTGTAAATGAGGAACAATCAATGTCAAGGCCTAATGTGTTCCATCTACCAGCTGCAGTTCACATTATAAATGTAAAGATCAAGTTGTACCCTTTATTGTCATGGTTCTTACCTGACTCTGCGTACATTGCAGGCACTACATTTTCCTGTGCGTTGATTGAGAACAACTGAGAACTCCACTTCATCCCCAGTCTGAAGCTCCAGACCATCCTGCACTTCTTTTACATGGAAGAACAGCTTCTTGCTATCACCAACTTCATATGTGATAAAGCCAAACTGGGGACAACACACACAAAAAAAAATAAGTCACAACTTCAGGTTTTAAAATATGTAGTCCATTTAATAGCCAGACTGTAATAACTAAATAAGGTTTATATCATGAAACTGAAGAGGGTGGAAAACCAAAAACAAAACTGAGCACTACCTGGTCTTTAACACACTCCACCACAGCTCTACGCTGTGGAACCACATTACAGGCCATCTTCTGTCCAGTCTGGGGTATTGTGCAATCCTGAAACTTCACCAGTTCTCCTTTCTGGAGACAATCAGACTTGTTTGCCATACTCATGATTCCAAATGGATAGTTCTGTACTTTAGTTCCTCCTGAAAATAAGAGAGGGGGAGGGGAGTCAAGTTTACTTTCTCTAAATAAAATGGTGTGCTTTAAATGTTGAGTCACAAGCTGACAGACCTTCCTCTAAGAATTCAATAAGTCCTTGGTATTCTGTCTGCGAGGGATCCACACTGCGTATAGGACGGATAACTTTCCCTGTCATCACCGTCCCACCAATATCTTCACCAATTCCATTCACTAAAAGAGGAAAACAGTGAATGTCACACACATGCACTTTATTTGCAGGCATTCCAACATACACAATGTCAAACATTACAAACATAAAATCATACACAACAGCTGGAATGAAATTCTTCATACCTGCAGCAACCTTGTTAACCTTTTCAGCACTGACTTTATTTCCTTTCCCCTTTGACAGAGTGTATTCCACTGTGTCTCCCAGTTCCAAGTTATCCAAGTCTCCACACATTTCACTAAGCAAAGGAAACAAAAGTCTTTGAGAATCCGATACTAAAATGAACTACCTGGTATTAATGAATGAATATCCTGACTGAAGGCATCTTCAAACTTAAATCATTACCTGTAATGAAAGAAAATTTCCTGGTCATGATTTGCTGTCTCAATAAAGCCAAAGTTGTCTTTCAGTGCGGCAACAAATCCATGCAGTCTCTTGGCACTGGAGGCATTACGGTTGAGGACCCTGATGGAGACGGCACTCTGTTGGCCGGTTCGCTTCACTTCATTGATTGAGAACTCCACCTGGAGGACAAAATGCATGAATAAGTTGCACAGGGGCAAGAAAAAGAAAATAAAATCCTAAGGCTTCAATCTTGCTGCAGCTGGACTGCAGAGCGCCAAAAGATGGGTGGTAGACCTCCAAAAAGGAGTTTTTGTAACTGCTCATTCCTTTATTAAGAGTTTAGGTAACAAAGTGGGATTTTCTGTAATTCTCTCAGCGAAATAAATGAGTCACTCAGGAGATACCTTGTCCCCAGCCTGTGGGTGACTTCCTCCCTCCAGGTCCTTAGCATGGTATGGCACAGTGAGCTTCACTCCACAGTCTTCATATGCAATCACTCCCTCCTCAGCTTCCTAAAAAAGAAGGCAACAAATCAAACTTAAATTATCTTTCCAATTAAGATCAGCAGTGCTGGCCAAACTGTAGCTTTTAAGAAAGATTTAACAAGATGAGAAGAAGCTGGCAATGTCTCCAATTTATAATAACTCAACTCATTCAATCAACTGATTTATGACTTGTGTATTAGAAGATGATGTGCAAACAACCTACATAAGCACGTAAGGCACAAATGTGTGTAATGCATCATGCTGTAGCAGCCTAGTTAGTTAGCACACCCCTAATCTACTGCAAGCTCAAGCCTACAACTTAGGGCTGCATAATTATCAATCACTACTCTAGTTTCAACTATTGGGAGCAGTGATTGCTTAAACATCAGCATCAAGTTTACTGGCATTATAACTCTAGGTATTTAATAATAATATAATCACAATAGGTTACAGAAAATTGCTCAATCTGTTGTTGAGTTTTTGTTGCCATTTCAGTTACACCTTATTTTGACTGCGAAAACATTAAGAAAATTGTTAAAACATAAATTGAAAATCTGAGTATCATTTACAACTCTTAAGAACCAAAGAATTGCTATTTGAATGATACAGTAAACACACACACTTTTCCTTTAAATACAACAGGCTCTCACACACACACTTTCTGATCACCGTTTTCTTAATTGTGCAGCCCTACTACTCGGTGAAACCCTGACTCCACATTTCCAAGGATTAACTGGTGATCAAACACCATGCTGTAAACTAATGAGGTAAAGGAGGACACCAGCGGGCCAGAGGTTAGCAAAGACTAACCTTTTCTACAACTTTACCCTTCAAAAGCAAGAGAAAGATCCATTAGACAGCAGCTCTTGCCAACACAACACTTGCAAATAAAGAAGTCCTTCACTTGACTCTTTGCCAATTCATATTTGGATTTCTAGATTTTACATGACAAAAGTGTCTTAGAGTAGATGTTAGTCAAACAAATTGGTAACACTGATAGTTTGTACAACTGGAGTGTCTAATTGCGATACATTTTTATGTAGCCTCATGCAGAAGGTCTCAGTCCTACCTTGTCTTTTTTCTAACCGACAAGGAGCATGAACAGGAGGTCATTGAAGGAGAAAGCAAAGAGGAGCATTAGAACTTAAATAGAATCTGAAAAGAGGGATAGATGAGGGATGCTGGGAAATGGACTATGACAGTAGTGTTCTGAATGAAAAGATCTAGTTAGACTTGTGAATTATGGTACCTTCTCCTTGCCCTTGGTGGGACTGATGTTCTTGGCGGTGGTTGCAACAACTTCCTTTTCCACTACACCCACAAAACGTTGCTCAGACTGGATATGAAAAGACACTGTGCCTTTGGGAAGCTTCTTAATGCGCACCGCGTGGTTTCTCTGAGCTGACAGCATATCCTGGCAGAGATGACATTTATATTAGCATTTTTAAATAAAAATATTGACTTTAATGTGTCCATTTAGGTAATAAGAAATACATACTTTTTTGAAAAGCTTATAAACAGGACCTACAGGCACAACAGTGAACTCCACTTCATCTGAGATATGGAGCTGGCCCTCCTCTAGGACTTCACTGAAGTGAAAGAACATCCTGGCATCCCGATCCACACACTTAATGAATCCAAAGCCATCTCGTATAGCTGCAATCACCCCCTAGCAGAAGATTTGATGACGCACCATAATCAATATTTCCGATAAATGTAGACCAGCTCTCCAATCAATCATGCTTTTAATCTTGCAGTCATTACAGACTATAATTAGAACAATTTATAGCTTCTGTTTTGCAATTCGTACCATTTCACGAGTCTCCTTGGTGAATTTGAAGGTGTCTGGCAAGATTTCAATGTTGGTAGCCCTCTCAAGCTTGTCTCTGCGATCAGTAGAGATATTGAATTGTATGTGATCTCCCTCCAAAAGGGTCACCTTGGACTTTGTGTCCTTCTCGCCAAACGGCAGTTCCTTGTCAGCAAAACCAATCCTTACACTGACACGACCTGGCAGAGGGTCGTTCTGTGGAAACAAAGGTTAGATATCTGTTAAAGTTGTATTGTATATTATTGGTTGATAGATGCCAGTTCCATTCCTCCTTTAAACATGACAAACTTTCCTTCTACATAAAATTTGATGTATTGTAATTTACTTGCCTGGTTCTTAGTGGGAACCTTGGGAATGACCTTTACAACGGTGCCTTCAAACTGCTCAATGCTAATATCTTCAAAGATGACTGTTCCTTGAGGGAGGAGCCTCACATCTGTTGCTACTTCTTTACCCTATTGAAGGTTACATACAGATTAACACGGATCCTTTAAAAGTTACAGATGTCAAAGATCTTCAAAAGTGGCTCTAAATGAAGTTCAGTGATGAATTTGTGAACTGAAATCCTTAAAAGAACTCACATTTCTATCTTTGATGGTGAACTCAACATCATCTCCAGCCTGAAGAGCCTCCAGATCACCTTTGAACTCGCTGTAGTGAAAAAATATCTCCTTTACCACATCTGCTCTTTCAATAAATCCAAAGGCCTCCTGAAAGAGAAAAACAAAGTTCAACGTAACAGGTTGGACCTGTTAGCTTAACACACCTAATGAGGCTGGAGAGTGGGGGTTAAATGATGTTTTTGTATGTTATTTGTTAAATGTTGTAATATTCCTCTACATGTGAAACCCTATGTGCTGCATTCAGATATCCAAAGCAAATTTGTTCTGAACCCTAACCCTAGTGTTTACCAAATATTTAACTATTCTAGGTAACTCATTTAGTTTTGTCAACTTCCAAAGATATTCTGCTTTAAAAATAAAAATACAACAAGAGTGTTGCAAACACGTGTCGCCAGTTCAAAGGCTGAAAGCGTGACAGACAGATGGATGACGAAAAGGCGATTCCTAAGTTTCTCCCTGCCTCTCGGGAGGTGACAAAAACCATTTGTTATGAATAGATCTTACCTTTGTAGCGCACACCACACCCTGGCACCTCATCTGCTTTTTCTTCACAAGCTGAATATTACGAGCGCTGACCGCACCAGTACTGAAACAGCACCAAGGAACACATAAGCACCAAGTGCAAACTGCTTAGGACATTACTGTGACACTCAGTGCACACTTACTGCTTATTGGTCTCCATATAAAAGCTAACTTTGTCACCCGTGTCCAGATGGATATTTCCCTCCACATCATCAGGAGTATAGGTAAGGTAAAATACTTCCTGTGAAAAGACACAGCAGTGAGTTAAAAAACACACACCCTTTAACTCAAACTATATAATACTCAAGACTAGTGACAAAGAAAGCAAGTGGCTAAAAAGGCAGCCATGTGCTGTGGAGGTTGACGATTTTACATTCTCTCAGTGCCACCTAGTGTACCTAAAAGGTAACACCTGCAAACGCTGCCATCCACTGCCTACACAAGTAATCATATTGTATTGGTCTAGTGAGCAATTAGCAAACTCCAACAACATATGCAAGAAGTTAACTGAATGTTTCTGTACAAACTCTTCCAGAGTAGGTAGGAGGAGAGAGGAGAAAAAAAGCCAGTTATATTAATACACTCCATCTTGCTGAGCAAGCATACTGTAATCCATGCCACCCATCTTACCCCATTTCTTTCATAACAGACACTGCCAGTGGGCACCTGTCCAGGAGCAGACTTTCCATCCAAATGCAGTGGGATTGATGACACAACCTGCAGTAAAACGGGAAAATTGCAGGTAGAGGGTATTAAACCACTGCTTTGTTAGGCTATATTTTCACATCAATTACACAGCCCAATTGAAATATTTATGGAAATGAGATGGATGAAATGGCTGAATTTCAAATTGTACAAATGCATATGCATGAATGCTCTAAATGAAGAATGAGTAATTTGTGTGTATCCATTACAAGTTAAATGACATTACATAATTATATGGTCAACACCAATAAGCCAAGTTAAAGAGATCGGCAAGTACTTGTAAGACTAGTTGTGATCTAAAAATCTAAATCTGATCTAAAAATACAAATTTTGTTTTAAATTAATCAAGCGAGACATTACGCCAATCATTTGTACATATTTGTTCAGACATTCAACACCTCCAGCAAACACTCATGCCAGTTTTCATTTCAAGTGTACTGGAAATATTCATGGAAATTTTTTGATATGTAATCAAGATGCAGGATTAAAGGGAGAACAAGTTTTACAATATATTAATGACACTGCTTGCCACGAAAACAAAAACAAGTAAAAAAAAGGAAAAGAAAAAAGGTACAGGCCACTTTAAAAGCTAAGCTGACAGACAAGGACATAACCAAAAATAAAATGGTGTTCCTTAACTGGATGAATATAACCATGCAGCACAGTAAAGGGATAGGCGTGCAGGTCTGGCCCCACCTGGCCCGAGATGCGCTCCTCTGGCAGCACTTCTGGCTTTATCTTTAGCAGCTTCACTGCTATGGGCTTGCCAGTGCGCCTGTCAGAGGACACTTCAAATTCTACATCATCTAAAGAAAGAAAGAGAGAAACAAAAAGAAACGAAAATGAGCAAACTTCAGATGACAAGTACAACCTGAGTTTCAATAAAGCCAGTAATAAATCAAGAAAGTTTCTTTTGAGGAAGTCACCCTTACCTCCTATTTTAAGCTCCTGCAGGTTACCATTGTACTGGGAGCAGTGGAAGAAGAGACGAGCCTGACGTTCGGAGCACTGGATAAACCCGTAGGAAGTCAAGAGCTTCTCCACCACACCAGTTTCTCTAATGCCAGGCCCTGAACCATTGGCAAATGCAGTGTGCCCATTGTTATGGAGCATGCCTGGGTCAAAACTCATCTGGAGAAGAGGAGAGGCATGTGTTAAAGAAGAAGAAGAAGGAAAAAAAAAAAAAAAAAAAAGCCACCAGTAGTAGATAATCATGTAGTTAAAGAGGAGGATGCGGCTGTGTTTGATGCCAACCTAATAAATAAAAAAATTCAAATAAATAAATTCAAAAACATGCAAGTACAGCACCTTCAGGGAGAGTGAGTGTTTGGGGGAGGGGGAAGCAAAAGTAAAGCTACATGTGAACCTTGTGGGACTAGGGCGCACTGATTTCAGATTTAGACCAATGAGAAAACAAATTACAACACTGTAGGGCTTCCTTGTCACTCATGCACTTAAAGCTAAACTGAACTCATTCAATTTACAGAGATGTGCCAGAATTTCATACCGTTCTGGTTAGACAGGCAAACATTCACAATGTTTCTCTATCCATTAACAAACTAGTAATTTACACAGGAATATCACTGAATACCCCGCTTGTCAAAGTCTCACGGCACCCTAGTTGTTTGTTTTCATCCATGCTGTTAGCAAAAGTCACACGACACACCAGCAGCTCACAGAGTGGTTAAGTCAGTGTGGGCACCATCGGATTTGCCTCCTTACTGATCTCTGATACAAGGGTGTCCGCTTGTGTTTTTTACTGCCTGGGTGGGGATGGCAAGAGACGGAGGAGGAACGGGGTATAGGCATGGGACCAGTAGAAGCAGATGGCGTAGAGCCAGTGTTGCGAGCCACTGGAGGTTCAGAGGAGCCCCTTTCCATTTCTGACACTGGGGACAGGACTGGGATATGCTGTTGAGAGGAGGCAACGGCTTTGAAATTGAGCATTTACCTTGAACTCTGCCTATATTTTCCCATAATGTCAGACAAAACTCCCTTGAAGTATTATAGAACCCTTTAGTCCGGCCACATACGCATACGTTCTACAGTATCACAGCAATGAACTATATAATATTCATCACAACCACCACCAATACTCAAACCATGAACAAGAGCAGGCAGAAAAACCATCAGGTCACTCAGAAATTCGAGGTCTACAACCCTGAAAACCTCATGTTTAAGGGAGAAGTATTTGGAGCGCTACCAAGTGCCTGATAATGCTACAGCATCGCAAACAGGAATGGCTCTACAGAGGAAGCAACCTGGACTCTAACAAGATTAAATAGGAGAAGGAGAAAACAAAAAAAAAAAAAAAAAAAAAACAGACCAACTTCTTGGCACAGACTGTCTAGGGAAAGTGGTTTAAGTGCAGTGCTGCAATTAAAATAAAAAAAAAAGTAAAAGATGGAGAATCAGAAAATGCAAATGACAGGTTAAAGAGCGGAGTATCTACAGTGGATAGAAAGTTGGTGATGGATTATGAGTTATGGGGAGGAGGGCAGGGGTCCCAGAGCAGCCTCTTGTTAGGCCCTGTCCTGCAACTATCACAATGAGCTCCTCATGACGCAAGACAATACATACATGGAGGTCTCAAAGAGAATGAAGGGTTTTAGTTCAATGCTGATGGGTGAGTACTGTAAATACCAGCCACTTAAGTCAATTTTCAGTTTTCTTGAGGACCAACTAGCATATACCTTTGCATGCATTTGTGTTGCTGGATTTTGAGTGAAGTTATGTACAAGTGTTATTGTCGTCCAACTTGATTTGCCAGAGTCACTGTCCTCTTTTGACCCTTCCCGATTGTGATTAAAGTAAAAATGAGAGAAGAAAAAAACAAAACAAAACTTGATTACGTCAGATTTCTCCGGTCTAATCGGCAGAATGGCCCTCACCCTGTGAGAAAATAACTGAGTAGAGGCTAGTCTTGGGAGCCTGAAAGAATGAAAGAAGTTAGGCCATTCACAGCAAAGATGCGGGGCAAGGTGGGTGGATGGGTTGCTCGATGGGGTGGGGCACGTAGAAAGGCGGGAAGGTGAAACTTACGGATCGGCCATATGGCGACAGGCTGAGTCCGACAGGGGAGGTGCTGCTCAGGTCAGCGCTAACAAACGCGGTGGGTGGCGACGCAGGCAAGGTAAACTCAACAAAGCCTTTCCAGGGACTGCCCATATTTTCCCATAAACTTGGAACAAAACTTGCTTGAGCACTTGCTGAACTTTAATTTTTTTTTTTTGCTTGAACGTTAGGTACTATTCTTATATAACCACCCAATGATACACCGCTGGATGTCTGCAAGGGTGAAGAGAGGAACAAACATAAAAGGTAAGGCAGGTCAGCCAATGTGCCAAGTGTCACAAACAGAAGGAAAATAGCTGTGGGCTTTAATCCCCAGAGAGGGTACAAAAGGCAAAAAATAGGGGGCGATATGGCCTGAACGACAGAATGGGAAGAGTGTGGGTTGGGTAAGGGAAGGCAAGTAAACAATTTCCCAACAAAACTGAATGACCAGTTCAAGTATTTGGAGGTGGTGGTGGCTCAGTTCTACTGGCTTCTTTCAAGTTTTCAGAAGCGTTATCTTAAGCAAAGGGCAATGTAGAGGTCACCGAGAGGAAATCTAAATTTTAACTACAATCAAATTTTACGTTGAGTTTCACTTACTGCACTCATTCCACAAAAAGGGTTCAGTGTTCTCACATGCAAAAAACCAATAAATATACAAGATTCATTTCTAACAAGGCACTGCAGTAGCCACCATCTGTGGAAATTGCCAAAGCTGGGTTGGCTTATTCAAGCAAAGGCAAACGCTATTATTTGTGTTTAGAGATAGTAAAGACTACAACCTCTGCAATGCTGCCCCAAAACAGTGCAGCTGCTGAATGTGAAATAGGTGTTACACAATCTGTTTAAGCATGTGTGAATCAAGGCAATGTGTTAAAAAAAAAAAAAAAAGGCATCTACCAAATGCAGATTCTGAATGAGACAGCAGTTTTTATCTCAATATTTAAAATCCCACAGAGGGAAATACTGCTACTAATGTGGAGAAGAGATTCAGAACACATAAGACATAATCAGTAGTAAATTTACAGCTGTCATTAATACAAAAGGTCTCACACTATGAAGGGCTTCAACTGACTTGAGACCTACCTTTATTAGTTGCCTTGTGTGTTACACTTCTCAGGATTTTGATGAATTAGCAGTTTTTGTGGACCTCTTCACGCACACAGTTGAACACGCACACGTTACAGTTTCTGGCACAAGTTCTAGATCGTTGCATAAAAGGAAAAAAAACAAAAAACAAAAAACGAGGGGACAGAAATCTAGAGCAACAACAAAACAAAAAGGCAAATGCAGGTGCAAAAACACTGCTTAGAGAGAGAAAAAAAGAAAACAGAAGGAGAAAAAGGAGGAGGGAAAGATGGGGAGGGGAACTGTGGGGGTGGGGGAAAAAAAAATAAAATAAAAACAAAAAAACCTAGCAGATAGCAGCCCACTCCACACCCCGGTGGTGAGTCGGCGGTGTAGTGAGGATGAGGAGGGCTAGGAGCAGCGTTGGGACGTGTGCTTTGTCAAAGCTGTTGAGTAGGCACAAACTTCTGGTTTCAGATCAATTATGGTCTTCTCAGAATATGCTTGGGCGCAAGATTGCTTCTCTTCCACTTCTCAGTTGGACTGATGTGTGTATTCTTTGGTCGTTTCAGGATTTGGTTGCTTCTTATGTTTAAATCCTTGAAGTGATCCTTTTTCCCCCTACGCTTCTTCAGTGTTGCAGCTTTGTTTTGGTAGGTTTGTCTTCAGTTTCTTTGATGTGATCTGAACTTGAAGCAGTTGCGGATGGTACAAAAATTCAGTTCTGTTTCACTTCATACTGTTGGAGGGGGAGAAAAAAAAAAAAGGAAATGATGAAAACTTATCACTTCAACTCCCCAGACCTAAATTTAGGTTAAATACAAAAAGGCCCAAGGGCTCCATGAGTCTGGACTGAGGCAGAGAAATGTAATTACACTATTCTGTCACATGAAAAATAAATAAAAATCAGCAAAAAAAAAACAAACAAAAAAAAAACCCAAGCGCCAGTGGCCTTAAGTTTTTGGACAACATCTGATTCTTTACCCCCCACTCAAGTACCAAAATAAGCTTTCCTCAAATGCCTCTAGATACAATGCTAGGCAGCTGACAAGTGCTGTGGATCAACAAGTCCTTGTGCATACCTTCAGTTCAGGCTGTTATTTATGGCAACATTTCAGACTAAGGCCTTCTGTTTCATCATTCGGCCTCCTGACTGTTCTACACACCACTACACATTTCAGTATGGGGCTAATCTGGCAATCCAGATGAATAAAGCATCGTACTATGTCTGAATTTCTCCCAAATGTTGTCAGAAACTCGCAAAGTAACCTTCATCAGTACATCAGAGTAGGATGTTGTTGACCTAAATACCCTGCTTTGAAAACAAGATGGCTGAGCCAACCCAGGATACATGATATCTATTCTGCTGTGACTATGTCGCAACGTCTCCCTTCCTACATCCCAGTGGGTTAAAATACTAAGTTGTAAAAAGGCTCAGAAGATGTGACATTTTTGAAAGGGCTTCATATACAAATATAAAAATGAGAAATAGCTACCTTTGTGTATATTTGGAACCCCTGATCAAACCAACACTGTATATTCTGGGAGTATTACAGAGAAAGCAGTAATCACAAGGTTGGTCGGGTAAGTGTATTAAAAGGTTATGAGCCTGGAACTGAAGACAGCTTCTGTGGAAACTATCTGCTCCCCATTTTTTTCTCCTTTTCGACATGCGGAGGAGAGGATTCACCCACAAAACAACCAGCAGCGACTGGCCACTTTGATCCCAATTAAAATCTGTTTAAACTATTTTTTTTTAGTCATTTAACAAGAGTGAGAAAGATACATCTAATGATAGTACAGTTATTAAACGATAGTCTTTGCTCTGGGCAAACAAAACAGCTGCCCCGACAGGAACTACCATGTGACTTCTCAGCAATCCGCTATCCTCAGCTGGAACAGCCGACACGGCCTGACCCAGCACGCTGCGGTATGCGACGCCATCGGAAACGTCACGTCCAACCACTCAGTTTCAAAACATACGACAAAGCTAAAAACATCGTTTGTGCGTTACTTTCGCTCTTTGCTGCTCATTAACCAAAGTAACCCGCACAACAGCAGTTAAATATGTCTTGATGACCTTGTGTGGACAAACAAAACCTGGAAGATTAACATTTCGCCGATGCTACCCGGGCTTTAGCAACACTTAAAGGGAAAAAAAATTCAGGGTCATTAAGTTAACTAAAAGGCATTCAGTTATTTTGTAACCACTGCATAACTTAAATGCTGTGCAGCATGCAGTCTCTGAACAGAAAGTTTGCTAATAATAGTTAAAAGGTTCATGTTAGTTGCACACATAGCATTTACATTTCAGCTTCAAATTAATGTTCGCTATTAAATCTAAAATACACAGACTTTGTATGAGCTTAACCGGGACTGGTTACAAAGTGAGTCTGTAACTAGCAGCCGTATTATAAAGGAATCATTTTGTAGCCCTGCCCGACGGGCTATCAGGGCTAAACGGACAAAAGAGTTTAGGACACACAACACTGAAGTGACTGCCGACAACAAGACCAGACCTAACAAGAAGTTACATTTACACTAAATTTCCTTTCCTGCCAATTGTGGATACGTTAAATATAAAACCCGTTTATTTTCTGCTTACGTCGATAGCAGAATAATGACGCTATCGGAGCTAACGGCACGAGGAGGGGGAACAACAAAGAAGCTAGTTACAAGCCTCGTGCTCATTTCTATTCAGATGCCGTCTTTGTCTCTGAATGCACCGCATCCACTTTACACGGGTGCAGCTTCATTAACAGACTCTAATACGCTTTAGAAACAACATCACACGCTTATTTATACCTTGGGTTGAGTAACTAGGCCATCATAGCGCTAAGCAGCTAACAGTGGCCGCAGCTAGCTAGCATGCCGCTGCGCTCCTCGGCCCTTGTGTGATTTATGTTGAGCAGTAACAGCCCCCACCCAGGCCCGAGCTGCGCGTACCACCGAGCGCTTAATAACCAATTCCCACCTAAGTACTCACGCAACAAAGAAGTAAACATATTATTAATACACTGAAAATACACGTTTAAACTGTCCTGCTAAACGAGATAAATATTAAAAACTCACCCCAACAGCTTTCAGCACTGTCACCAGCGCCGCTAAAAGCAGCACGGCACATTGCGTAGTGATAAGGAGGCGGCTATCGCGATATTTGACGAGAGGTTAACCAAAGATCCTAAAGCGAAGAGTAGCGAGTGGAGGTGGTGATGGCGAACCGCCTTTGTGCCGCAAAGGAACATGGGAGGCTGTTGCGTTACAATACCGTTTACATTTCATCTATCTTGTTGTCTAGGTTCCAGAAATAAATAAATTAATAAAATAAAAATAATAATACCATGCCATTTAGTAGAGACCTGAACTCAATAGGTGAGTTTTCTCTCCACACAGGAGAGTTTCTGAGACTATGCGTCGCGCAAAAATTCAACGTGGGAAAAATGTAACATTATGCATCACTGCTTCTCATTTCAAACCTTCACACACTTTGAAATCATCTGATATTAGTATGTTTATTAGTATTAAGTATTTCATATTTATGAAAAATATTTAAAATTATGATAATATTTAAAATGACGCAAGTTGGTTGCGGTTTATTCGTTTATACAGCTGTTGATCAGTGAAGAAACGACATCTCTTTTTTTTTAAGGAGACGCTTAGCGTTATGTAAATGTTTTCTAAAGACGAACAAGACGACGAACTTTTTTTTCTTGGTAGAACTTGGTAGAGTTATTCCATAGATATATATACATAGATACCGCATTGATCGCTGACTCGTATGCCTACGTCACCGCCATATTGGAGGGGGCAAAAGCCCATAACTCCATAGATATATATACATATATATCTATGGAGTTATTCTCCCCCTTTTGGTTGCGTTCCACACTCCACCCCAGTAGGGGGCGACTGTAAGTTGGTTTGACAATTCGCCAGTAAACCCAAAAGGAGAAGAGGAAAGCGGAAGCGTCGCTAGCATTTAGTTTAACACGGAAATGTCAGCCTTAGCAACATAAATAGTAATATTTTTGTGTGTACTTTTATCGTTTACCGACACAATATTTGCTAGGTCCCGAAACAGTTAGAATATATATATATATGTTGCTATAATGGCACCGAGCTACCTCGGCTAAGGTTATGTAGCCCAGGTAAGCAGCCGCTGCGAGGTGTTTTCGCTTGACTGGCTGGTGTTTTAAAGTAGCTTGTTTACGTAACGCAAAAAGAGTTGTCACTTTCCAGTAAATGGCCTGCACTTTAGAAAAAGTGCTGACCGATGCTCGGACCCTTCTCGAGAGGCTAAAAGAGCACGACACAGCCGCCGAGGGACTGATAGAGCAGTCCGGGGCCCTGAGTCAGAGAGTGCAGAGCATGAGGGAAGTGGGAAATGCTCTTCCAGACAAGGTAAGCAAAAGCATATAGCTGCCGTTTATGAAAAGCTGCACTACTCTTTGGCAGAGACCTGCACTACAAAGCAAGTTTTACCAGTCGTGATCCCTCTTCGCTAAAGTCACGCTAAAGGCGCACACCTTACCGAGACTACCTATGATTATGTTTGTGTATGGTGTTGGCACTAGATGTCCAATCACAAATCTGATCATTTCATTCTGTTTCTCTCAAGAATTAAAGCTACACTTCTTATGGTGTAATTAAAGGTGAGCTGACAGCGCATCACTGCGTCTTACAGCAGGAAACGCCGCAGCAAATTCCTGAAAACTTTGCAACTTAGCATCAGTTTGAAATATTTTCATTTTTCCTGGATAACTTACGGAACATCCATTAACCTTCTGGTCTAGTTTCTTCTCGTCTCGTTTAGCGTTTAGTCATCAAAGAGCCATGTGTAACACGTCATCATCTCGTTATCGTCATGGAAAAAAGGGTCGTCAAGGAAATAATTACGTCATCGTTAACAAAAACAACACTGATCAGCTGTTCTTTTTTTTTTTTTTTCTTCTTTTTTAAAGTAAATCAAGAAGCTTTGCTGTTGCTTATCTGTTTCCTTTACTGCTCTTTTCTCTTAGCACACAGACGATAGTTCAGAGATTCAGGAGCTCACGAAATACAAACCTCATGTACTTCTGACTCAGGAAAACACTCAAATCAAGGAACTGCAGCGGGAGAATAAAGGTAAAAAAAAAACCAAAACAAAATTGATACTGCTCTCTGAATGGCTGATGTTCCATACTGGTGCCAACACTCTTTATGACTGCCTTTGCAGAACTATGGCTGTCTCTTGAAGAACACCAGTACGCTCTTGAGTTGATCATGGGCCGGTATCGCAAGCAGATGCTCCAGCTGATGATGGCAAAGAAGGAGCTGGACACCAAACCTGTGCTCAGCCTCCATGAGGACCATGCCAAAGTACACCAGCTTTGCATTATTTTTACATGCTCACACATTTGTGGGTTAGGATTAAAAGTGATTTAGACGCACAATTTAAAAGAATGCCTTGATTTCCAACTTTTCTCCAGGAAGTGCAGAGCCAAGTGGAGCGGATATGTGAGATGGGCCAGGTGATGAGAAGAGCAATGCAGGTGGATGATCAGCATTATTGCTCTGTTCGAGAGAGACTCGCTCAACTAGAGGTGAGAAATACACAGTTACACATAGACACAATGCATATGAAGCCCTCAAACCAAGTGTGTGTGTGTTCCCACAAATTCATCCATAAAGATCAAAAAAATAAATGATTTCAATTCAGCCAATTTCTTCATCATGTTTGTCTCTGAGGGAACTGCTGGGCTACTCTTAGACCAAGTGCTATTTTTTTTAAAGTCCCAAATGGACCATTTGCACTTGTGTGTCTGTGATTTACCACAGACCTCAGACATCAGCGTCTGTGTCAAAATTGCCTGAGAGCTGGGTTGTCAGCTAGTATCCAGTTTTTAGTGAATTGGTTAGGATTCAGTGTCCAAACGGAAAGGCAGCAGATCACACCGGGAGCATGCTGGTAGTTTTTTTTGGGCAGTCACATGGGTTGTGCATCGTCAGTGTCTGTAATGTCTTTAATGTGTCACAGGCTGAATCACAGTGGCACCTACATCATTATATTTCTGCATTCTTAATCATGCCTACAGCTCATCTCAATCAGCTAAATTGGTTCTGGTTCTTGAGCTGATTTTGTTCAGGGTTCTTGGAACCTCAGTGAATCAGTGGCATCAGTGTTGACACATTTCACACTTAAGGTCAAAGAACACCGGCAGGTATTTTATTCCCTCAGGGGGGGAAACGTTTTCAGTTTAAATTTAGGTGTGCAAAATAAAATAGATATTGTTCCATGTTGGAGGAATAGGGTTAGAAGAGAGCTTTTAAAACAAGCTGGTTAGCTTTCTTACTGCAGCAGCTTTGAGTAACCTTTTGTGAGCTCCCTAGATATATTACCAACTGTAAATTTTATTAAAAGGATGATTATGCAAACACTACCAGCCATTTATTTTAAAATAAATAAAAACATTCAGTACAGTTTCCAATCTTCCCGGGCTGGAGGTTCCAACACATTCGCCCCAAGGTCAAGACTGTTCAATGCTCAGAAACTGCAAGAAACCCAAGAGCTCCATCTCAGAGTGTACAGGCCTCAGTCAGCATGTTAAATGTTAAAGTTCATGACAGAACATTTAGAAGAACACAGAAAGAGGTGCAAAGAAAAAGCTGCTTCTCTCTTAAAAAACAAACAAACAAACAAAAAAACAGCAGCACAGCTTAGGCTTGCAAAGTTGCGAACAATGTCCTTTGGACAGATGAGCCCAAAGTGGGGATGTTTGGCCGCAATTCACAGCACCAAGTTTGGAGAAAACCAAACACGGCATATCAACACGGTGGGTGGTGGAGGGGTTTGGACTTGTTTTGCAGCCACGGGACCTGGAGCACCTTGCAGTCTTTGAGTCAACCATGAACTCCTTTGAATACCAAAGTATTCTAGAGTTAAATGTGAGGCCATCTGTCTGATAGCTTGGCCCAAATTGAGTCATGCAGCAGGACAGTGATCCCAAGCACAGCAGCAAATCTACAGCAGAATGGCTGAAAAAGAAAAGAATCAAGGTGCTGCAGTGATCCAAGTCCAGACCTCAACCTGATTGAAATGCTGTGGTGGGAACTTAGAAGAGTGGGCCAGAATTCCTTCATAATGATGTGAGAGACCAATAAAGTTATACAGAAAACAATCAGTTCAGGTGGTTGCTGCTAAAGCTCGTAGTACAAGCTACTGAATCAGGGGGTGTACTTAGTTTTTCCACATGCAGCTTCTGCATTTTCACTTAGTTTTTATTAAATAAATAATAACATGGTGTGATATTGATATGATGTGTTATTGTTCATCTGAGTCTTTGTTCAGATAATTTTAGAACCTGGTAAGTACCTGATGATATATTTTTTTAAACATAAAAGCTGAGAATTGAAAGAAGGTGTACTTTTTTCACTTAACTGTATTTACCTTGGTTATCAGCTTCATCCTCGTTTTTGATTCAATCAAAAACGAGGATGAAGGAAAAGGAAAGCTTTGCTTGTTATAAAGAGGAGATATTTAACTTTAAAAAAAAAATACCAGCTGAACATTTTTTTTTTCCCTTCAGATTGAGAACAGGGAACTGCGAGATCTCCTGGCCATCAGCAAGAGCTCTGTGAAGACAACGAGAGATGAAACTAACCAGCCACTAGCAGCAGTAGAGCAGTCTCCTCTGCCAGAGTCCACCGAGTGACCTGAACCGTGGTTGGGGTGAATAGAAGATCTACAGGCCCAGGAGACGGGGTCATCGGTGTCTTCACCTGTGCTCACCACCACATTATTGATATTTTTATTTTATTTTATTATTTTTATTTTTTACATACAATGAAATGCAGTCCAGCATGAGGGGTCTTGGTTATCACTCATGATACACGCACACACACACACACACACACACGTACTGGAGCAAAGGCAGTAAAAGCAAAGGGGATTTCTTTTGTTTTTAGCCAAAGACACTTTTACTCTCCAAGGATACAGTTTCTACCTCTTTGGTGCCCCTTTGCTGTTCACACACACACACACACACACTTTCACAGTGAGTACAGCGCTCATAACCAACCCTCCTTTCAGTTCACTTGAAATCAAGAAGCCAACTTGTAGTCCACACCATATAAGAGGCTGTGTTTGCTGCCAATAAGAGAACTTTTGGCTGTTTTACAGTTTGCCTGCTGATGAGTAACAGTGGAATCTTTGTATCTTATTGTAATGTTTTGGGTGTGACATGTTTGACAGTCTCAACATATAACATGGTTTTCATGTTTTAGTACCTTAATTCTGTGTCTTAGACACAAGTTGTACAGTTTCCAGATTCAGAGTATTGTGTACCAGCTAATGGCACATCTTTATTAGTGGTAACACTTTCAGTACATGCCAAGTTTTTTGTGTAATCGATACCACGTTTGTGCACTGTATGTTGTCAGAAGCTGTATTTTGTCGTCTCAGGAAATCGTGTTATTAAGATGACTTCATGACAGTGTACTGATTTGTGTCAAATTAAAGTTCACTCAGAAAGTTTGCTATACAAAACAGCATGTTTGAGTGTGGGTTTAGTTTTGTCACTGAGCACCTTCAAACATCAAACTGATCTGAGTCTGAATGGAGGGAACATCAAAACATAAAAGACAATCCTACTGGTGTATCCATCACGAGCACTTATCACATGCAAAGAGATGAAAGAGGCAAAACCACATCATTTGTGCATCATTTACAGCACTGTACTCAGGGGTTAAAGTGGACCAGAATGATCCAGAATGGTGATTTTGGTACATATAACTAAGTTGTGGTCAGGGCACTTCAGCATCTAGTGCTACAGAGGGACCATAAAGGGAGTAACAGGTTGCAGGTAATTTCAAATCCAGCTTTTCTATCAGCTGAACAAATATATGTAAACAAACTGTGTGCAGTTTGTCACACAGTTTGCTAGATAAAGGTCCAGCTGCTGGGACCTTTATCAGGGAGAAGTTCACTCAGGGATAAAAAGGACAGGAGAGGAAGAAGACAGGTTATATTTAAAGGTAATGACTGTTCAAAAACATCTGATAAACTAAATTTTTAGCTTACCTTTTTTAAATCAGATATTGGATCTGTATATGATGTGAAGTTATGATTTTTTTATATTGGGAAACATCCTTCAAAACAAACTGAGGTACACTAAGTTTGTGTTATTCAAAGGTTGCATGAAAATACTGCAGTTTAGTGCAGGATAAGCGGGTTAGTTTGCTGTACTGTGGTGAATTTACAGTAAAGCTCTATGCTGGACTGGTGCAGAGGGCTGTGGTTTTCGTGGTCATAGTTAGGTTACATCAAGTGTGGCAGAGATCTTGTTGAATTCAGCTGTGTAAATCCACAAAGAGCAGTAAACCTCAGGGCAGCAGCGCAGGTCAGCTGATCACAGCCTGTACGCAAAGAAAATTTACTGGAGCTCACAATAGAAATTAGTGTGAGTAGTGATTATTTTCCCTGCGCTGAGCCACTACAACCGATCTCTTTCCACTTTTAATCCCTGACTGTACTCATTTTTGTGTTTAGGTGATGAGGCAGTCACCCTCTACAATGTAGGCAACAGCAAATAGAGCTTTTTTTTTTTTTTTATCTTTGTCTGCTTATGTTCTACACAAGTGTTGAAGCTGAGTACATTCATTAGAATTAGAATGTAGACTGAAATAAAGTTTGTATTCCCTTGTCTATTAGTATTTTTTTTATTATTATTTAATATATATTAAGTTTCAGTTAGCTTTGCACAAAAATAGCTGGTAGAAATATCCTCCAAAGAGCTACTTTTGCTTTCTTACTTTGAGTACATTTCAGAGCCTGTACTTTTATTTATTTATTTTAGTATTTTTAACACAAGTATCTGCACTTCTGCTTGAGTACAGAATGTCTGTACTTTTGTCACGTCTGCATATTATGCACCTTACTGAATATTCTGTCTGAGAGTGACTTCTTGTTTGGGATAATCCTCCCTTTACCGCGGGATGGCAGCACTAAGTTGTTTGGGTACAACCCATCGCGAGGTTTGCGAGGTTTTAATGCTGCTTTCAGGTTTCGAAGGTGTAAAAGGGTTTTATTGCGTTTTTAAATTTTCCCCCTTAACATAGACGCTCTCAATAACACTAGGCAGATAAAAGTTGATATTTTAAAGTAATTACTGGCATCATAAAACTCTCAGCGCTGTCACTGTCATTCTTATGCGTTTAAATCGTGACTGTAGGGGTGTATTTCCGATACCACGTGAAAGCATCACGCAGAGCTGCATTTGCTACTTCTAGCCTGACACAAGCTAATATTCAGCATGTCTGAGAAGGAGCTGGGGAAAAAGTGGGACCGATGCTTGGCAGACGGTGCCATTAAACTAGGTGAATATCCCTTAGTTTTCCAATCATAACGACATTGTGCTGTACCAAAATAAGGACCAAATAAGCAGCCGTTTATACTGAAGTGCACAGCTGTCATTGACTGGGCGAGAGGCTAACTTGCTAGCCATAAGGGCTTGTAAAGGACACCTGAATGACCAGTCATTTTCATCACTTGTTTACTTTGACTAAATGTAATTGTTTAGGGTGTATTATTATTCTAGGGTGTAGTTTTATTAAAAACATCTGTACATTTGGGCTTTAACGTTACGTGCTAGCTTTTTTTTTTATCTTTCGCTTAAATTTTGGTAGAAGGAAGCTGAATGGAAATGCTATTAAGAAAATGTCAAGCTAATTCTCCATCGTTAATACACACACGTCTTCTAGTACATAAATGAAAGCTTTTTACAAGACATTTCTGTCCCCTCCTTAATTCGACATACATATCAAACAAAGTTTTATTTTTTAATCAACATTTGAGTTATTGTTGTTTTGGCGTTTAACTTAATTTTCCAGAACAATCAAAGCTAAAAAGAAATGGCGGCAGATAGTAGCAAAAAGTTGAATAATCTGATAAAATTAGCAGACCGGGAGGTGTTTAACGTAACAGTGCCATGTACTTGTTGCTAGGAAGCAAAGTTTCATAAAATTGTTAGATATTTGAATGGAGTTTGGTGCGGTGAAGCATCAACTATCGACACTCTGGAACCGGAAAGAACAAACTGGCCCACTTTGTTTGAAGGAGGCTGTGCATTAAGACTGTAAATGTTTTCTTATATGGCAAGATAACATCTCAGTATTTTTAAAACCAGTTTAGAAGAAAAAAAAATGGGGATAAATGGCGTTCTTATACCAAAGATTGGTGTCATATCAAATATAAAGTACTTCATAATAAAGCAATAAAAAGTTTATGGCTGCATGAAAATGTTGAACACATGATAATTACATTAATCAGAGGTAGTACAAGACACCATATGCGCAAAATACAAAAGCACAACACAATAGCTGTATAATGTAATTACAGGTCTACTTTAACTGTTTTTCCCCCTGTGTATTTCAGGCACCGGGCTGGGATTAGGCATTGTGTTTTCTGTTCTGTTCTTCAAACGTAAGTAGTTTAATTGTTGCTGTACTGCATCTTGATCAACAGCTTTTTTTCTTTTTTTTCCCTTTTGCTCTGAAGTCCTTGAGAAAAGAAGAGCAGTGCTGCAGTGATGTCTGCTCTCACTACAAGTAACACACACACACTGATCATGCATAACATTGTGACCACTGACAGGTGAAGTGAATAACACTGATTATCTCTTCATCATGACACCTGTTAGTGGGTGGGATGTGTTAAGGTGCAAGTGAACATTTTCTCCTCAAAGTTGATGTGTTCGAAGCAGGAGAAATGGGCAGCATAAGGATTTGAGCGAGTTTGACAAGGGTCAGATTGTTGGCTAGACGACTGGGCCAGAGCATTTCTAAAACTGTAGCTCTTGTGGGGGTGTTCCTGGTCCGCAGTGGTCAGTATCTAACAAAAGTGGTCCAAGAAAGGAACAATGGTGAATCAGCAACAGGGTCACGGGCGGCCATGGCTCACTGATGCACGTGGGGTGCAAAGACTGGCCCATGTAGTCCGATTCAGCAGACAAGCTACTGTAGCTCAAATTGCCAAAAAAGTTAATGCTGGTTCTGATAGAAAGGTGTCAGAATACGCAGTGCATCACAGTTTGCTGTGTATGGGGTGACGTAGCCGCGAACCACTTATGGTGCCCATGCTGACCCCTGTCCACTGCCAAAAGCACCAACAATGGGCACATGAGCATCAGAACTGGACCACGGAGCAAAGGAAGAAGGTGGCCTCGTCTGATGAATCACGTTTTCTCTTACATCATGTGGACGGCCAGGTGCATGTGCATCACTAAGCTGGGGAACACCTGGCACTGGGATGTGCTATGGGAGGCAGGCAAGTCAGCGAGAGGCAGTGTGATGCTTTGACAATGTTCTGCAGGGGAAACCTTGGGTCCTGCCATCCATGTGGATGTTACTTTGACACGTCCCACCTACCTAAGCATTGTTGCTGACTATATACACCCTGGACAAACAAGTCTGATCTGTGGAAGCCCCACTTTGTAACTTACAGGACTTAGAGGATCTGTTGCTAACATCTTGGTGCAGATACCACAGCACGCCTTCAGGGGCCTAGTGGAGTCCATGCCTTGATGGGTCAGGGCTGTTTTATCAGCAAAAACGGGACCAACACAATATTAGGCAGGTGGCCATAATGTTATGCTTGATCGGTGTACACGCGGTTGTCTTTTACTGGTAACAGATGAGAACTTGTTTTTTTTGTTAGTCCACAGACAAGTCTTTTCTGATTGTACATGCAGGAAAGTTTCGTGCCTTTTTTTGAGAGAACAAAAGGCACAAAAAGCTTTAAAAAGGAACACGTTTTTAGATCAGTTCTTAATCACGTTGTGAAGTGCTTCTCTTTTGACTTTCCTGAGGAATCTAAAGCATCTTTCTCAATTGTAGGGCACACATGGCCAATTTCACTCGGCTCAGGAGCAGGACTTGGCATGGCATATGCCAATTGTCAGAATGACCTGAGGTCACATTACATACTGCATAGAGGCGATAAGGTTGGTCTGCACATGGAAAAATGAATAAAATTTTATAAATTCCAGTAGATTCATTATATTTTAATTGTGTATAACGTTGGCATCATTTCAGTCTCAGGCTTATATCTTAAACTAGTGAATTAAGGTAATTTTTTTTTCTAGACAGAGATATGACCACTAAAATTAAAGCATGACCCCAGAGGGTTGAGAGCAACTTAAAGAATTGATGTCCTATTTATAACCACCCTGTGTCATTGGTTATGTTCATGAAAATTCATGAAACTTGTCTCTGTTTTCTTCAACAGGAGCAATAGCTGCACGCCATCAAGGGGCTGTCTTTTTTTTTTTTAATCCAAAATGTTTGTTTTTGCTTTGAATGTGGGAGCATCACCATTTGCACTGCTCTAAGTTAGACTCTCGTCTCCCTGTTGACATATTTGCCTGTATGACTGTATGATTTGTATATGCCCTATCAGGACAGTCTGTGTTTATTTAATAAAATAATTATAAGAAAAAAAAGAGTCATGGCTTAATAAGTTGTTCCACACATGCTTTATAAGGAATGTAATTATGTATAAATCATATTGAGCTAAGTGGTACAAAAACAAGGATTGTGTAGTACATTATAACAGCTAGATTATACTTCAAACACTCTAAGGAGTAATTGTGACACTCGAAAGGAGAATAGGAGTCAAGTGTTAATGCAGTTTTGAAAAGGTGGCTGAAGTAATTTTTCTGAAATTTGTCAGAGAGGAAGGTGGAGGCAGCAATGTAAGTGCAGTCCCATAAGGTAGTGGGCTTGGTGTGGGTGAGAGAGGGTCAGAAGGTTGGCAGCAGCTGATCTGAGGTGGCAGATGACAGTGGCGCAGTGATTGTGGAGATTAGTCAGCTCTGAGGGGGCATGAAAACTGGGAGTTGTGCATATACCGTTTAGTATTTGCCGAGCGCGTTGGATTTTACCCGGTGAATGCTTTTAGTTATTCAAGTGGTCCTGTTTGGAAATGAGTGATTGTGTGGCTGTCTCGGCATCTCAGTGTATTGAGAATAATGAGATGACATAAAGTGACTGTTATCTGACAGGGAATTTGTTCACTAATGCTAAATGTATGAGTCACTGAGAATTACTAAATTATTACAATATATTGCTGTGAAACAGGCAAAATGTTACCAAATGTATCTGGTGTTTAATGAAGTATTCAAATACGGCTCATTCACTTTTTCATTATTTTTCTGCGACCCTGAGAAGGATAAGAGGAAGAGAATGGATAGATGGGTGGATGATTGTTATTCTGTAACACTGCAGCATGTTTTATAAGCTCTTCTATAATCACTACAAAGCAACTTGTAACTGAAGCTGATAATTAAAATGGCAATTCTCTAATAAAGTACATTAGTTGTATAAATGTACTTATTCCACAAGAGATCTGAGGTGAAACATGCCTGTAATGTAAAAAAAAACAAACTACAGCATTAATTAGAAAAAAGGAAAATTCCAAACAAATCTCAGACAAAGGAAAGATAATTTTCAAAGTATGGACTGTCCCAAAGAGTAGTGTCAAAATACTTGTATCTATCCAGTGGATACAAAACAAACAAAAAAAATCCAAGGGTAAAATGATTTTTATAGGCATAACAGACATGAACAAAAAAAAGCAAAACACACTACATTTTTTAAATAGTTGTTCCACAGTAGTTAAAAACACCGTGACCAAACAAGGGAGAAAAACACCCACACTAGTTCCTATGATGTAGAATTAGCATATCTTGGCTGTGATTGTGCATGGTTATGCATTAACAGCTCCGCGCTCTGACACGCTCCTTCTCAGTAGCTGTGCGCTCAGGCTGGGAGGCACGCTGGAGTGGCCGACACAGGGATTAACGGGACCGAGCGTTACATGGCCGTGATACCTGTAGAGCACTCATGAACAAAGCCTTGCTTACAAATGACTGCTGCACAATTTTGTGTTGGTTTTTGCTGCCTTACTGTGTTTCCCAGAATAAAAAGGACTTGTGTAAGGCAGCAGAGCTCCAGCTCAGGAAAGGACTTGCGGAAGCTGAGCAAATCTACTTCTGTGAGGTGAGGTATAATTCTGAGAATTGGTCTTTGTTCTCTTCATCTTCAGTGGATCTGCTCTCTTATGCCGATTCAAGGCTTTTCTGTTTTTGTGCCCTCCTCCAGAGCCTGTCATCACTGTGACATGCTGCTTCGAAACCCTCCGTCAGCTATCGAATGGCTCATTCTGGCTCTTAGCTGTGGATGAGGCAGGGACATACTGACCAGGATGGAGAGATGAGTGAAACTGTGCTGGTGATTTGGATCATTGTACTGGTGGCTGTGGAAGTAAGCCCAGTGCACCTGGATGTATTCCTGCCAAAGGCAGATGGAGATATTTATCTATGGAGAACAGTTCAGTTAACCCTGGCTTCTAGCGCATTGGATGGCTTCTCAACACAAGACCTCAGTGGCTTATCATTCAACGATGTCCCTTAAGTGTGAGCATTTGCTACAAAGGAGAACCAGTTAAAGTCTGTAACATTTAGTGTTGCCTGGAAAGCTGGTTTATTGATTGCTGCCAGCAGGCACCATGGCTGACTCTCACTTGTCTGGCTTCTTGTCTGGAAACTACAACAGCAGCTCTACCAGTGCCTGGAACATCACTGGCAGCGGCCCCTGGTTGTTGGCCTTCATGCTGACTGCCATCATCCTCATGACAGTCTGTGGCAACATGTTGCTCATTGCTTTGGTGTTTGCCCATCGCTCTTTGCGCTGCACCTCAAACTGCTTCCTGGTGTCTCTGTTCTTCTCTGACCTAATGGTGGCACTGGTGGTGATGCCTCCAGCGATGCTGAACGTCCTGTGTGGGGCCTGGGTGCTTTGGCCTGCATTTTGCCCCGTTTGGCTTTGCTTTGACGTCATGTGCTGCAGTGCATCCATCCTCAACCTGTGTGTGATTAGTCTGGACCGGTACCTCTTCATCATCTCACCCCTGCGCTACAAGCAGAGGATGACCCCACCTCGTGCGTTAATCCTGGTAGGGGCTGCTTGGGGTTTGGCAGCACTGGCGTCCTTCCTGCCCATTCAGATGAAATGGCATAGCTTAGGCCACAGGAGCGGGCACTCATCTGTTCTTGGAGTCAGCATTAGTAACATCAGCACCTACTCTGACAAACTGTATCCAGAATCCTACTTTCAGCTGTCACCTTCAGGTGGCCTTTCCTTCCAGTGCCGCCTGCGGGTCACCCTGCCCTTTGCTCTGGTGGCATCTGTGCTCACCTTCTTTCTGCCCTCCAGTGCCATTTGTTTCACCTACTGCCGGATCCTTCTGGCAGCACGGAGGCAGGCGAAGAGGGTCGCGGCACTGAGCCACCCGCCTCACCCTCACCCTTCTCTCGGAGAACCTTCCCGGCCTCCTTCGCCTGGGATTGCAGCGGGGCAGGCTCAGCAGGATGGAGATGACTGCAGCCATTTGGAGCCTCCTGTGTCACAAAACATGCTGGTAAGAAAAGAGAGACCAAACAGTTAAACAACAGAATGAAAGCAGTCAGCGTATTACTGCTGACCCAAATAATTACAACAAGCACAGGGCGAGTTCTGAAATGCCAGGCAAGAAAAAAAAAATTAGCGGTGAGGTCTGAGTCGTCATTACAATAAGAATACACTTAATCCTAAAACTATGTTTTGGAAAATAGTTTTTGATGTGTGGTAATTAGAATGTTTATTTGATTTCATTGCTAAGACTCAGGAGAACAATTTTCAAAACATCTCAAGGCAAATAAAAGCCCAAAACATATTCTGATAGCACGAGTTGTCCAAACAAACAAAGCAGACGTGCATTGTAGGGCTAAGATTATACAACCATATTCAGACAAGGATACAGAAACAATAGGAAAGAAGTTTAAACCTCAAAGGATTAGCGAGAGTAGGCGCTGAAAGTGGAAAAGCTGTCTTTTCACACAGTTCTCTTCATATGTCTAATGTTATTTTCTTAAAGCCATACTGCAGAAATTCACTACTAGGTTCAGTATCCTCTAGCTAATAGAAATCTGAATGATTACAGTTCAGATAATAATTCTGGGTGTAAAACCTTTACAAGTAATCTATCAACAAGAAAATCTCCGGACATATTAAGCAGTTTGCGGGGATGTTAAAAACTGTTGCTAAGAGGTGGAAGATGTGTTTGAATGTGAACGTTCAGAGAGCCGAAAGGAATGTAGCACAAACGTGTCCTTGACTTGTTTTCTTTTTACTGGCTACGTGAAAGGATGAGGTAGTAAAATATATTTTTTTTCTTCTTTTACAAAATTAAAGCTGTAAAAAAGAAGAGAGGAAGTGCAAAGTATTAAATAAATAACTCTGTAAATATTAAATGACCTGGAAAAATGGCTGCTTTTCAAGCCAGAAAACGAAGAAATGGTAGAGACCCAGTAAAAGGAGCAAGGTGTCAAGCCTGGTGTAGGCAAGCAAGGTGTAAACTCCTCTGAAATGCTGGCGAGGAACGTACAGAATACGTGTCAGATGTGCTGCAAGGATCACGGTCACATAGTCTGTCACGTTTTCCTGCAGTAAAACCGCACATACGTGCCCCACCCAAACACTCAGTTCTGTATGAATTTAAATCACTTCTATTCTCTCTTTGGATCCCATTTAAGTAGCTTTAAAATCACCTTCTTCACTGTGTCCTCCATGTCATGCGTCAGCTTGTTCCAGCTCTTCAGTGCAAACCTCCGAGGGGCTCGACAATATTTAGCTGCACAGCGTGAGTTTGGAATGACAGAAGCAAAGTTATTGTTTTTGTTTCCTCATAAATATTCATAAGATGAAGTGAATGAACAGTTCTCCGAAAACTTAAAAAAATTCCTTTGATTTGACAAAATGGAGAGTCTCAAGCAAAGCAGTAATCAAATACATACAGAACTGTGCAAAAGTCTTGAGCCAGCACTCATTACTTTATATTTTGCTTCCAAGCAGACGGACGGACTTTTGTGGTCACTTTTTAAAGTGGTCTTCAGCAAATTTCTCCAGGCTTTCTGAAGGACTGTCAGCTGCTTTTCCCACTCATTTCCAGCCCAATTTTCAGAAGAATGTTGTTTTGTTTGTTACACCACTTACATCAGTAGCAACAGCTATCTGTGAGTTCAAATTGTCATCAATATATGCAGGTAAAGTCATGAGAGCGGTGCAACAGTACAGCAATCTGTAAAACACAGCGGAGGCTCTGTCATGGTTTGGGGCCACATTTCATCCAGTGGTGTTGGAGAAAGCATAGATGGATAGAAAAACACACAATGGAACAGTATCAGTCAACATTACTGAAGCAGAGTGGGATCCTCTTCACAGAGAACAGAACAAAAGGCAGCCAACATCCAGAGAGGAGTTTTGAATGTCCTTCAAGAAGCCTGGAGAACCATTCCTGAAGACTCCTTAAGAAATGCCAAGAAAGCTGCCTGAGAGAGTTCAGGCTGTGCTGAGGACTAAAGGTTGCATGGTATCAATACGTTTGAGATTAAGGCGTTCTATTGCACCCACCTGTCCGCAGCCATCGGTGAACAGCGAGCGTCGTCTGGCTCACAGGCAGGGTCGGAGGGCACTCAAGGCCAGTCTGACCCTGGGAGTCCTCTTGGGACTCTTCTTCAGCGCTTGGCTGCCGTTCTTCATCACCAACATGGCTCAGGTCAGTAGGAGCACCAGAAACTAACACTGATGACACAGAGATGTCATGGTAGAAAAGAAAAAAATGCAGGTCAGCTTAACTCTTACTTTAAACGTCTGTAAAGCAATTCAAAAGACAAATAATTTCACTCTGTCCACTTTGACTTCACATATATGCACAATGCCCCTCAGCATCTTAGCATGTCTGTTTTTAACAGCACATATCGCTCAGTGATTCAGAGGTATTCTCACAAATTTATAAGCACGGTAGGCACAGAAAGAGTGCGAAATACATGCAAAAGGAAGAAAAAATAAGAGAGAAAAAACACTTGGATACTGATCTATTTTTGTATTGGCCAGCCTTGGCGTCACAGCCTTGCCAAGCTATCTAACGAGGAAATAGATTGGCATTTCAGCTTTGTGTGGCTGACTCATTCCTAAAGCCTCGAAAACAACCTACCAAAGTACCATTTATAATTGCTACTCTTTTCAAAATGATTTTGATCTGATTAGACTGAATGAATATACACACTTATTACTCAGCAAACAAACAAGGAGGACCCTGAAAAACCTCGCCGAGAGTAAACGAATATCAGAAAACTGCTTAATCTAAATTGGTAATGACACTTGTCCTGTTTTTGTCGAGCTTTCAGTGATCCAGTCATTTTGATTTCCCATCTGTGCCCTCTCACTTCTCCCCTGCATAACACAGAGCACAGAGACTTGACTGTGCCTGCGCTCTCCTTTCTTTTCGCACTCAATGTGGTGTGTGAAACGCAACCCCCCCCAATTCTGTCCTATTCCCACCGCCTCCCTGTCTCATCTTGATAGTATTGGAAGCTCTCCTCTAACAGCTGTCCCCTCCTTCGCTGTCGCTCTCCAAACCTACTGGTTATTTTCAAGATCAGTGTTCTTAACAGTCAGACACTAACACTAAAATTTTAATTAAATGAATTAATTAAATGCCTTTTCTACACATATTATTAGGGTATTACAAAATATAAATTTATTTATTTACACAATAAGTGCCATAAATTAAAATTAATTTAATGTACACAATCGTGTACAAAAAAGTTTGTTAAATGTTATGAAATTTTGTGCACTTTGATACACTAGGTGTCTGCATTTACTGTACATTTATGTTTAGTGTATATTTTTTGTGAGGAAATAAACAAATCAATGTGCACTATATATTATATAAATAAATACGATACAATACAATTTGTCAGAAATATATAAAAGCACACTAGAAACAGCTAAAATTGTTACATTTTTATAAAATTATACCAAGGTATGGTTTTTATGGTTAATAAAGTTACCATTCACATATTGTGTGTGCTTGTCTAATAAACATTCAGGAAGTCATTTTATGGACATTATTAATAACTGTCCACTGCACGTATCTGTGTCTTCTACTTCCTTGACTTTTTTGGTACGTTGTGAGGCTTCCTGATGCATTTTCATCTGTCAGCCATCAGAACAGTGAAAACCAGGAGAGGAACATACATGTGCTTATGTTTGTGCGTGATATGAAAACACTGGTGTAATTAATAGTGCTACCTTTAAGATTAAAGCTTTTTCCTAATGTTTTCCAAATCTTTTCTTTATTTATACACACAATCTGGATGTATTGGTGCATTTACAAACTAAATAAGTCTGCAAGGGGGGTGCTTAATCTTTTATCAGTGCAACTCTGAACTAGTTCCAACATGTGGCAGTGGATATTTGCTTCATCTGTTAGCTGTAGCTATTATTTATTTTCTCTATTTATGTTTTATTTGTTTTTGTAATTAACTTTTTTTTCCCCAACATTTTCCCTTAAACTAAGTTTTTAAACTTTAACGTCTGCAACGCCTTCTCACCATCTTCATCCAGGCAGTGTGCGAGTGCGTCCCCCTTGCGCTCTTTGATGCCATCACCTGGTTGGGCTACTGCAACAGTACAATAAACCCCATCATTTACCCGCTGTTTATGAGAGACTTCAAGCGAGCTCTGGGGAAGCTCTTGCCCTGCTGTTCCTCGAGGTCGCCCAGAAGACCCTCGCCAGCGCTCTCTCTCTCTCTGCGCAACTCAGGAGAGCCCAACATTGCCAGCAACCCACCCTCACCTCTGGCTTCTGACCCCACCCACCCACCTGCCACCGCCACTGATGCCGTCAATCTGCTGGATGCCGAGCACGCTGGGCTCGAGTTGCCTCTCCTTCTCCCCAACCAGGTCGACACTCTGGACTAATTATTAATTATGAAATTGCAGATATGTTATAGGTTATATCAGGGCTTACAGCAGAAAAGTACCGAGGCTGGTAACAATTTGACTTACTCACTGTGAAGCTTGGCCTAAAGAGACAAAAAGAATCTATTTATTTTATGGTCACATTCTGTAAGGTCGACTCTCTCTCTCTCTCTCAGTCAGTGTCAGGGTCAAAAGTATTTCCAATTATCAGTGCCAGTAGAGAATGTAATTCTATAGTAAGCTGTGGGTCATATTTGTATGAGTCAAATAGAGCAAAACAGAAAAAAAGGTTTGAAAAAAGGCATATTTGCTGCTATCTATATGGAAATTATTCTATAATATCCATAGCAACCAAGCTAACAGATAAAAATAAGACAGATGAAAGGACAGAGATATCACCTATTTTTTTTGCACCTGCTCAAACCTGCAAAGCACACAAAGCATTACAGATTTTAATGCTTAAAGCACATTTATGAAATAAATTATATTTACATTTTATAAAAAAGTTATCTACAGTATTCTAAATTATTGTTAAATTAATACTTCTAAAAACACATTTAAGTAGTTAAAACAGTTCCTTCAGGGGCTTTTCACTGGAAGCTGCCGTATGTGTGCATCGACGCTTGTGCAGTCTCTGGCACGTCAGCGTGCTGAGATTGGAATGAATATTTTCTCCAACAAAGCTCTGATGCGGCAAAAAAAACTAACTCGAGATGAGAGTTTACAAGGAAGCAGCTGCTCCTGTAACATGCTCTTTGCAAGTTTGGCCGCCTTTATTCGTGCGAGTTTTCTGTAGTCCAGTGTGTGTCATCCCAGCTCCACGATACGTGTTCATTATCCAGGTCAGCCTCGTCTAAACCATCACACTGGGCATTCAAATCAGTGGCTACTGTGTTACTAGGAGCATTCTCCTCAGAAATAAGGGACGAATGGTTCTGGAGTGACATTCTGCTGTCTGATTCTGTATCGTTTAATGAGTCCAGCAGGTCTGAAATATCAGGGATATCCCAACCGTCGGCCGTCTCCTCCGTCTCTGCCAACTCTTTCACATCTCTGCTTTCTTGTGTAGACGTCTCGGCCTTCTCAGCTTGGCGCTGTGTCTCGGCCACTTGTTGCTCATTGGTGGTTTGGTCAAGGATGCCCACTGTCCCCTTTGTGACTGTTACAGAATGAGGAAGAGCAAAAGAGGCTCCTGGGACTTCTTTGGTGGGAACACCTACTGCCACCAAGATGGTGTCCATCTGACGCATGTAGTCCAAGTGACCTTTAACCTAGGAAACAGGAATATAGTGTCATTATCCATGATTTAAACCTCATTCATACCTCTGTGTAATGCATACTATATATTTTTTGTTCTTTTAAAGAAAGATTTAGCACTTTCTAGAAATGTGTTATTTTGTACAATTAATTAATTTTCCCCATTCTTCACATTACATGACCAGGTCTGTGCTGTATGGTGCTTCAGACATGTCAGGTATCTTTTTACTGTTGTGGTTTAAATCTTTACTTAAATAAAAGGTGAAACTTCTCATGCTTTACTTAGTTAAAGGAAACTACAGATGACCATGATGATCATTCTGATTTGAAGGGTGGTAGAAAGGCACTGCTGTGTTGTGAAACAGACCAACAGGGGCCTTTGTTTTTCTTAAATTTCAACTATATTTAAACAAAACAACTCTCTTTTAATGTGCTAATAAAATGGTATTCAATGTAAAGCTGCAATAATCCATAGTTTCATACGAACAGTGGGTTGAATACCAGCGTATAATGTGCAAAGAGTCTCAGTGATAATTTCAATCTGCAAGTTCTTTTAACTCCTACACAGTTTGGACAATTTGAGTAAGAGTCAAAGACCGTTAGCGACCAGCTAAGATGTGTTCCAGAAAGCAGGTTTAATGCTCTGAAAACTCTGAATCTAACCCTGAACTCTGAGTTCATTATATCTGAGAGGGGACACTTTTCAATCAAATGTGGCTGTGCTCGCCCTGATCGACAATGGAGCTCAGAGAGCAAGATTCACCATGGCAACTGATAAATAAAAAGCACAGCCTCAATTTTAATCCAGTAGGGCTAGAAGTATAACTGTGTGCCAGTGCAGTCTTTAAAAAAATAAATAAATAAAATCAAGTCATCCACTCTGTCATCATTTATCAGATCTGAATCTTCCTGAGTTTTAACTATAATCATTCAGCTATTGCTCTGATGGGCATAAAATGCAGATAACAGCAGCTGAAGATGAAAATCAAACCGAGAAGACCCAGAAATACTCATTCTGGGGATTAGCGGGGAAGAGATGTCTACATTTGATGTCTACTGACTGTAAATGTTTAGAAATTGTTTTTACATTTAAAAGACGTTCCTCAACCACATTTAATTACAGTATTTCCTCCTATCTGCAGCCTCTGTTCCATATCCCACTTTAAACTACATTTAGTGAAGGTTGAATCTTGATGTGATCATACGATCAATCGCCGATCAGCGTCTATTGTGTCTGAAGCGTCATACCCCAGGCACTGACAAGGAGTTTAATTTAGCTGTCTTTCAGGAACAGAAAACCCAGAGTTTCAGTGATCCTGGAAGAGTGGGGACTGTTCCAGAAAGCACAGCCCCACAGTGGTGTCCCACAGCGGTGCATTTGCTTTACACACAAGCCTCAGAAGTCAGAGACAACAGTCCCTCTCTATCTGTTTGATGTGTAAATAGTGAAAGGGTTTGCTATAACAACTTTACAAGGTGGAAATATGTCAGTGCTGTGTTTGATTTGACAAAGCTTCTTTAAGCTGTGGACTAGTTTCCAAAACCAAATCTCGAAGAGCACGGCCGCCTGATTCCACAGGTGTGCGAAATGAAATCAGAGTATCAAAAACACGACATCAAAGTCAGAGTATTTCTCACTGAATGACTTGTATAAACCTTTTGAATCGTCAGTCATGAATATGGAAAAGTAGCTACAGATCTTTTGTCAGAATTTCTTTCTATGCAGGAATGCGTCACTTCATTTCCCTCCTATGAATTATTCAGGGGCTGCTTGTATTATTTCAAAAACACAAATTGACCCCCTAACAGAGTAAATTCGAGGCAGGGCACTGCATGTGGCTTTTCTTACACTACAAATGCTTTAAAATTCAGTTCCTACCCCTTCAGCTGTGCTTCAATTTACTAACGTGAACTTCATCATATTTCAAATATGACTCACCACAGAGGAAAGATCCACATTGATTATGCGCTGATCCTGGATGTTGATTGGGTGCAGGCCAGCAACAGACAGCTGTGCAGCTGAACTTCGGTACAAGAACCCCAGGAGCCAGTCTCCTCTGATAGATAAGCAGATCAGAAAAACCTGTATTCACGCAGTCCTTCAAGCATAAATCTTGCTGTCATGACCGTTGTTTGCAAGCTTCCACAAGGAAAATAAACAGACTCACCCACTGGCTAAATAATAGCTACACCAACACCATAAAGCATCCTCAAGCATTTACTGTTTAAAAAGTTTAAACATTGCTGGATGCATAAGTCAGGAAAGAGCTCTGCTTTACCTGCAGTATCCGTTTACTATTTTTCCAGCTACTACTCTTGCCATTCTCTCCCAGGCCTTCTCAGAGCCGTCTACTGGGGCCCCCAGGAGGACCACATCCTCCACTACTCCTTCACTACCTGAGGATTCAAAAACAAACACAGACGATTTTAGTGATTCAGAAAAATGTGGGATGTAAAGTAGAAATTATATCATTTATTATCTATCATCTAAATGTCTTGCACCTTGGTCGCTGGCGAGCTCCTGCAAGCAGTAGTAGATAACTCGAGCTCCAAGACTGAAACCTATGAGACTGACGGGCCGCTTCCCCTTCAAACACATACAAGAAATGTGAGTAGCTTTAATGTTCTTACTGTTTCGGCATATTCGTAATAAAAAAACAAAACAATAACGGTGCAAATGAAAGAAGTAATGAAGGGAGCGAAGAACAGAATCATCCTGGTTAATGTAATCCAGTGAACAGTGTGTACACAGGCAGCACAGGTGAGGGGCGCACGTTGCTGCACGCTACACACCCTCCTTTCTTCTTGTGCTTTGAAATTCTACTGCATCAACCAGATGAAAGGTGAAAAGTAATGTTCAGATATGATTTGCAACTAAACCTTAAAGACTGATGGATAATTACTGTATGTTACATTGTGGTAAAGTGTGTATCAACAAAGATATAAAGTAATAGGCTACCTGCTGTCTGCTTCTCAAAACCTGTGCCAGGTGTTTCCCCACCTCAGCGGAGCGGTTCAGACAAACACACCAGGGGTTGTCAATGACGCTGGCTGCTGCCAGCAAAGAGGCAGGCCACGTCAAAGCTGTCACAATGCCTGAACAGTAAGAAGACAATGGTTAGAATATAGTAGAAACTTTTAAACAGGCATTGATTCTTTACAAGAAATTACACGAGTGGCTGCTGGTTCCAAAGGTTACTCGCATCCCATACCACATCTGTAAGTACAAATCCAACAAACCAGGACTAAAAGCTTCCTGCACGGCAGTCCTCTTACCTGACAGCACAGTGTACTTGAGGGCTTCCTGAGCAACCATGCTGACCAGCCCATCCAACAGAGAGGTCATGGCGGAGCCCAGATCCCTGAGGAAGCGCGACTCCCACACGAGGCAGTACTGTTCCCCACACTCGCCCAAACTGCACCACGGGGCCTGGAACGAATCTGCAACGCGGCAGTTGTGTTTATTACAGATGATCGACCAAGCTGCACTTGTATATGAAGTGGGGTGGGTTTTTTTTTTTTTCTGGTGTTTTATGTGTAGGTGGTTCACGAATGCCTTTGGGGTTGCGTCAGGACGGGCATCCGGCATAAAAAATCTGCCAAATCAAACACGCGGCGCTACCCGCTGTGGTGACCCCTCGTGAATAAAAGAGCAGCCGAAAGTAGAGTTTTATGTGTAGGTGGTTCTAAATTGAGTAACAGAGTGTACGTATTCGTGATGGAATAGAGCTGCATTGTTTTATGTAAAAGCAAATCATAAGTGGTTTGTTTGTATAATCTCTACTGGAATAGATTTAGAACATTATGTACAGAACTTTGGTAGGTTTTTATCACATCCATTTAAAAAAAAATAAAAAAAATAAAAAATAATAGCAAATGTCTTAGACCGACTGTGTTTGTTAATCTGTTTCTTTAGGGGATATTTACTCCTCTGTGCATTTGGCTCTGGCACTGACTCTAAATGTATGCAGTGCTCTAAAAATAAACTATCCAGGACTGACTGTTCAAAGATCACACTACAGTCAAATTACAGTGTTTGCTCCAGTGTCAGGACACACTTTGTGTACATTGTAGATCGTGTATAAAGATCAACACTATCAAATGCATGTTCTGATTGAATTATAATTATGTGAAAAAAGCTTTCAGCGAGGCTGGGGGAGAGGTCATGGAGGTAAACAAGTCCTTTATGGTCAGGGTGGATGAGATCCGCCCTGAGTTCCTTAAGGCTCTGAATGTTGTGGGGCTGTCTTGGCCTCTAAAATGTTGCACGGAGCTCCAGGGTAGTGCCTCTGGCCTGGAAGACTGGGGTGGTGAGGAACAATGCATTTTTTTGTCCTGGTCGCGGATCACTGGACCAGGTCTTTAATCCAAGGGTGTGTGGGACTTTGCTTAACCAGTCTACAAGTGTTGTGTAAACTTGGAGAAGGCATTCAGCCACATCCCTCAGGGGAACCTGTGGTGGGTGCTTTGGGGGTATGGGCTATTGGGCCTGTTACTACGGGCCATTCGGTCCCTGCACACCTGCAATGAGAACTTCACACCGTGGTTGGTGTTGGACTCCGCCAGGGCTGCCCTGTGTCACAGATACTATCAGCAATTTTTATGAATACAAAAAAGGGTTGAGTGCTCACTCTAGGTCAGGGATGAGTTGCTGCCCCAAGTGGAGGAGTTCAGGTGTCTCAGGGTCGTGAGAGGAGAGTGAAGCAGGAGGCCCTACGACAGCTGGGACAGACTTCACTCTCACCACCTCCACGACCCCAAACTGGGTAAGTGGTTAACAAATTGGATAGAGTTTCTCCCAACTGCCCACACCTAATGAAACTGGAAACTGGAGGCGATCGTGGCAAGACAGCAGAAGTCATACTTACTGTATTTACCACTGCAGAGCCAGCCTGTCACTGCAATGGTCAGATGAAGGTGCTTCCCAGAATTCAGTGGCAGGAATTCAAATTCCTCTATCGCCCCAACACACTTATTCATCTTATAGCCTGGAACGACAATGGGTAATCATTTAAAATGTGACAAAATTCTGTTGCTTTTGAATTTTTTTAAAATGCAGGTATTATGCAATCAAGTTCAAATTCTGATAACTGATAATTGTCATCCACACAAAGCTGCCCAGTGCTCTTACCAGCCAGTCCAGCCCCTGCTGCTCCAAACAGAGAGGCCATGATTGCAATGCCAGCGGCCGAGCCCAGAGCAGCAGCACCTCCAGCCCCCAGCACGGCACCGGCTCCCGCTGCCACCAGAGGGGCCGCCAGTCCACCTGTCACACCTGGCAAAGACAAATAAGACGACGATCAGTGCAGAATACAAAAGCTAATCGGAGCCGCTGTCTGTAAGCTGGAGAATTCTGCAGAAAAATCAAATTGATGCAACATTCATAAATTCTTCTGACAGGTCTACAGTGATTTTATCAGCTGATTAGTTCTTCAGGTGAAGAGACTTCAAATATCGAGAACTGAAGCAAGAATAATCACCAATCACTGTTCCTCCACCCACGGTGGCAAGTCCAATGAGGAGGTAACGCCGTAGCTTTCGCCCTCTTTCTTTCTTTCGCCGCCGTGTGGACTCCTCTCTAATGGAAACAGACAGATCATGCTTATATAGTGAAACATCCACTTGCTGTAAAAGAATGTCACATGAGTCTCTTCCAGCCCATTTAAGTTGACATCTTGAACACAATTAGCTGCTTGTTAATCTTCATGCTGTCAATCTGAATACAGGTGTGACTGCCATGCGCAGCCATTGTGTGAGTTTTTAACAGTCTGGCACACATAAAAAAGCCAAAAAAAAAACAAAGCAAAAAGATTTTATAATGAAGTATCTTAAATGAGCTAACATTAAACGTTCATAACAACTAACATTAAACATTTATAACACTATTTTTAAACTGAATGAATGCCTTATCATTTGTAAAGTACACGTAAAGTAAATATAGCTAATGACTCAGCCACCATCGTCCATCCTTTCATCCCACCATCCAGTCATAACTTACTCGCTCTCCTCTCCTCTTTCGCTCAGCCTCTCTCCTAGAGTTTCCTCGAACTCCTCGAGCTCCTGTGGAGAGACTCGTAACAGACAGCTGACGTGACGGATGAGAACCCTTGCCCTGGCATCATACTCGCCTGAGTACATGACAGACCAAAAAGTGTTAAAATAATATACTTCCATAATTTTACAGCAACTTTTGAAGTTATTCAACAGTCGTTTAATCTATGAGAACAGGTCTTTGGGGGGGGGGGTAGATAATAGGTAAAATTATGTATTATGGTGATTTTTTTTTTCCTTTGGAGGCTGCAAAACATGCCTTAATGTATAAAAACCCTGGTTCATTCTTAAAAGATTCTTACCATCTTTGACTGAAAAAGACACCAGATCCTGTAACAGAAAACCAGAGCTGGTTAGGAATAGGACGGCTTGTACAGATGAATACAATACAATATATTTTCAGTTATCAAAAACAAAGATTTGCATGTTTTGCATAGCTGTGACCCAATATCACCAAACTACAAGGAGAACTGTAGTCCAGGGTCATCTCATCCTCTATAAGAGTGACAAACACCTGCATGATGGGGATGGTCCCTGTGGCCAGCAGTGGTTCAGCCTGTAGGATGGAGAGGAAGGTGTCAGAGCCCTCAAAGCCCAAACCAGACAGGAAGGCTCCCATAACTGGCATCACCGACTCATCCAGATCCAACCAGCGAACTAAGGCCTGTAGGTACTGCTCCCTAAATAGCCTGAAAAACGGAAGAAGCATGCACTCATCAGCACAAGGACTGAACTGATATTTCCATGAGGGACGCACTTGCAGAATTTCATGATAAGCTCATCCTTTCATGGTCACCTGTTTTCAGATCCAGGAAATAACTGGCCCAAGGAGACACCACAAAGAGCAGCATAAGCGAACCGGCTCTGTTCAGACAACTGTGTGCTGATTGTTCTCTCAGGGCGTTGGTCACATGGGCCATCTCGTGTTGTTCCTGCCCCCCCTGGGTCTAAGATGATATGGTGAAAGCTTAATAATTAACTTTATTGTAAGAATTGAATTCAGACACATTAAAGATAAAAAGCAAACACACTCGGAATCACTTAACTTACTGTAATCATAAACAAAAAACCTAAAATATAGTGCATTCATACAATTGGGTCAAGGTGACAAGCTGCAATAGTGTACTCATTAGTTTATTTTAAATGCTGTTTGGTGGATCACCTACAGGCCGAATTTACTACAAGATCTCAGTAGTTTAAATGAGTGATAAAGCCATGTTTCATGGGAAAGCTTTAACGATATAAGAGAAATGCAGAGCTAAACTGTCGGAGTTTTGAATGCAGCGCAGATCCATGTTGCTCTCAGAGCCATCCTGAACGAGGTTACTCCGATGAACTGACCCCAATTCAACATACCGAAACTGTCAAAACGCGACCCACTTCTTTTTTTAACACTTCATTTCCGCTTTTACCTCACATAACATTTATGCAATTTAAATAATTAATTTACAAAACTTCAGCTGCTAAACAGCTGGCTGTTAGTGGGTGCGCTGCTTCTCTGGTAAACTAGCTAACGGTACACTGGGAACTTTTCATAACGTCAGTTCAATATAACTTACTATGGCACCGGGGAAAATAGCAAACACATTTTCTGTGGTACCTGGGGCAATATTGGTGTCCGTACTGCTCTGTTTTTCCTCCATGGTTATAGACGTCCCAACTCCGCAGATTGAACTTTTGTTGCATTGACGTGTTCGTCGTGAAATGCACAATATAAACGCAGTCGATGATGTGATCAACTTTCTTAAAGGAACCTACACTGTATATAGTTTTAACGATCAAATAATTGCATGTCTTCTAAAATTCAGTTTTCTGTATGACTATAAAAGCTGATTTGAGCCGCACACGTGGCTGCTACAATTCTTACTTTAACGTGTACGACGGTAAGTGAAGGTATCATTTGTTTTTCAACTTTAACGTGACGTAACTTCCACGTACGCTGAGGAAGGGCAGAGGTATGTTGACCTGTAGTGTTATTTTGGATTTTCGAGACTCTGATCAGAAATTGTTGGGTTAAATGAGCAGTTAAGTCCCAAGGATACCTAAATTAAAGGCAGCCGCTGGTTTTACCCAAACTCCTATCTAATCCCTGCTTGTTACACACTAGTGTTACACAACTCTGGCCAGTAGGTGTGAGTGCAGCATTTATTTTCCAACACAGGAACTTTTTATGCTCCATAAATATGCTTCATTTTTTAATGTGATTATTGGGACGTTTTTTCTAAATTGCAAGAGCACGAATGCGCTTTTAAACAAATGCTCGCCTGCTGTTCACAGATGATCCAAGGTCCATTTTTGACGGTCTGACTCCCCACAGCAGTGTTGATCCTCAGATTCAGGGTGACGATGTATGAGAAGGAGGGCTGTCAGCCAAGGACATTATCAAAGAAGCGCATTGTGATCGTTTGATCAGATGTTGCTCATGGCTAAGTGTGAAACAGAGAATTACATGTTGTTAATAAATGGATTTGAATAGTGCTACAAGCATAAAGAGAGAAGAACAGAGCGTTGCAATAGATTCACAGCATCATGTTATGTTTTAGTATAGTATTGTAAATGTAGCATAATATAGTATAGTAAATATTTTATAGGATAGTATGAAATGGTAAATATAGCATAGTATGCATAGAATAGTTTATTCAAGTATAGCATAATATAGTTCAGTAAATACACAATAAACTGTGTAACATCAACTCTAAAAACTGTGCAACAATTAATATAGCACCTTTAAAAACAGGGTTTACAAAGTGCTTGCCTTTGACAGGAAAAAGTGGAAGATTTAAACAAAGAGGCAAAAATGAAAGTCATAGGAGAAACATTAAAAAAAAGGCATGCAAGGCAGGATGATTTAAAAATTATAGATACTAAATAGGGCATAGATAGATAGATAGATAGATAGATAGATAGATAGATAGATAGATAGATAGATAGATAGATAGATAGTTCTCCTCATGTCTGTTTGGGTTTTCTCTGTATACTCTGGCTTCCTCCCACAGTCTAAAGGTGTGAAGGGTTCTCTGTCTCTCTGGGACAGGCTGGTGACCTGTACAGTACCCTGCTTCTCACCCTATGACAGCTGGGATAGGCTCCAGCACCCCTGTGCTGCTGAAAAGGATAAGTGGAAGGAAATAGATGGATGGATAGATATTATAAATATACTACAGTGTAGAAAAGTATAATAAAGGATAGTAGTTATGATGGTCCTGGATCTTCTGCCCAGTGTCTTGTGTTTTTTGGTCATTCGAGTTCTGTTATTGTTAAATATCTTCAGTTTCTTTCTGAGTTTGCTCAGTTTAGATTTTCACCTTTGTTAGTCTTTTGTCTCTTGTGCTTTGTATTCAGTTTTACATCCCTCGTCCTGTTTTCTCTGTTAGCTTCAGCTGTCCTCTCAGGTGTCTCCTGTTTGCTCTCATCACCTGGTGTATTTATTCCCTCATTTGTCTCAGTTCATTGTGGCATCCTTCCCCCTGGTTGTGTGTCTTCCTGTTCTGTGTTTCCACACTTTTTGGAGTGCTTGTTCCCGGCCTTCCCTGGTTTTGTATTTTGTTGGAATTCAGCATTAAGGCTGTTTTTTTGAGTTTATTCCCATCTCCTGCCTGCCGCACAGCCGTTACATGACTGTAGTTTACTAGATGTATATTTTATTATAAAAATAAATTATATAATTGTAAATGTATACAAGCCTAGCTATTTTGAACAATAAAGAGAAGTCAAGCAAAAATAAAAGAACCCAGATCTTTCTCGTGGATGTGTAACATTTGGCTCATGAGCTTTTTGTCACTTCCAAAAAAACTCTGAAGTTGTCTAAATGTCTTCAATTCTTTCTTTTTACATAATCGTGTTCCTCCAATTACAAACCAAGCTGAAATATTTTTGTTTAGTGCATTTCCTTTTGAAATAAATATGTCACTCTGACCTCGTCCCAAAATGTTTATCATTCATGCACTTTACACAGACCTTGTAATACACACTCCGTGATCTGTGTTGAGGCTGATCTTCTCTCTATCTCTGTTTGGGTGTTTGCCTTCTCACTCCTTTCCCATAGGAGTGAGAAGGCAAACACCCATGTAAATGCGGAGCTGCTTCATCAACACATCCACATTTACAGGATATACGCTTAACTCCTCCACCCCCAACAAAAAAAGAAAAAGAAAAGAGGCCAAAGCAAACACAGGAAAAGCATGTAAAGGTGGATTACACTCCCACCAGGTCTTTGTGCGGAAGAACAGTCAGTACAGTGTGGGTAATTTGTCATAATAATATCCGGGCCTTGTCACAGAGGAATCTCCAAACCTATGTGAGCTGTATTTGTCTGACCCTCAAAGCTATCCTGTTTATACAGCCCCAAGTGAATCATAAACAACTATATATGATACAGTAGCATGTCTTTATTTAATTATTTTATTTTTTCCTTGCGTAATATAAATAATGATTCATACCTTAAACACTGCACGTCCAGCTAATCACTGACAATATGCAGTTTAGAGGCACTGTGAAGCACTGTTAAATAGGACCTCTATGAATTCTCCTCTTATAGACTCAACCTTTTCAGCTTGCCTCGACTTGTAATCAGGGGAAAAATAAAAGCCCTGGATATGAGTTTGAAAAACCTTGAGTGTTGAAAAGCAGTGGTAGAAAAGATAATACGAGGTGAACCGCTGCTGTGTCTTGCATAAAATTCTGGACTTGTATTTGCACACCTGTCCTCAATGTTCCTGAGAAACAGCACATGCATTTCTGCTATCACTACTGCTCTGGTGCTAGTTTTTATACCTCTGTTGGGATTAAAGTGACCTGCCTCGGCACTTCACAGGCTTAACTTTGTGAACATTATTTCTATACGTCAAATTAGTGTTCTTTGTCATGCTTGCAAAGGCAGGTCCCCTTGACGTGCAAATATTGTTTTCCAGTCGAAAGACACCACATGTTGATTGAAAAAAAATCTGGAAGCACCCAGAGGAAATAGAAAAAAATTCGACTGCATACTGTTCAAAAGCCTTCCATCTGCCCGCGTCGCCACACAAGCTCCAGTGTTTGTCATTATCTCGCTGTAAGGAAAGGAACGGTTTTAAATCCGTACCTCACATTTTTGAATCTGCTTGTTTTGTCTTTATTAGTTGTGGTTTTCAAATACACTACTGTAACGTATTTCACATATTTCACATATCAGCCGACATGCTACAGTACAGTACGGTCTTACCTTTGGTTTAAGCGTGTTAGTGTGCTGCCATTTGCAAATGTGTGGCAAACAAAAGGTGTGCCTGGCGCTGGTGGGGGTTTGTTTTTCAGGTAAATTAATCACAGACCGTCTATTATTAATCTATTACTTTTGATTGTCACCATTCATTGACTATTGACTGGCTTTTTTACTCAAAAACAAAAATATGAAGCCTGTGGTAATTCTAGAAACACCAACGAGTCATCTCCTGGGTACCATGAATGTTTCATGCCAGTCCATCCTGTAGTTCTTAATGTACTGCAGCCTGAACTTAGAGAGGACCATCCAAAACACTGACATGGACCGACAATTTTATGTTTACATTACAGCCTCGCAGCCAATATTGACACTTTTTTTCAAACTCAGAACTTCAGGTGTTTTTGCACCTAAAACAAGACAAACTCTTTAACCCAGCCTGCAGCCCTCACATCTCACCTATCGATCGCTCCCGGACTAAAACCCCTCTTCCGTCTTGTACTTGAGCTGTGGGTAGAGATGTGTGTTCAGTCTTACAATGGATTACTCATTGAAAAACAGACAGGCAGACAGGCAAAACTCAAGCCAGACAAGTTCAAACACAGCGCCCCTCCCGTCTCCCCTGATAGCGTATCGCCAACAGACAATGTCAGGCTCCTTCTCCTTACTGTCACCTCAACACTCTTCAGGAGGGGAGTTGAGTGAAGCCAAGACAGAGTGGAGTTTATGACCTGTGGGGCATTTTGGTGGGTGCGTATGTTCTTTAAAAAGAAAGAGCAGGAAGTAAGAATTCGATAACAGAGAAAGGCCTAAACTGAGCATGTGTTGTATGTGCCAAGAAGTGAAAGGCCCAGACTTAATAAGAGAGGTAACAGATGTAGATAACAGGTGATTGTAGGAGCTGGCAAGATGGGCTGGACGGGACAATTGCCCTCATTCTGTCATTAAAGGGCCGTGTGTTGCTCATCCCACCTGGTTAGGTGTTTGCGCCTTGAAATGTCAACCTCTCATTTGTTCTTAAATTAAAGTGCCCACAGCACAAAATGAGCGTTGGAGCATTACAAAAACCTTTGTGCGCACCATCTTTTTTATTTGCGCACTCCTTTAGAGAAAGGAGATGCAAGAGCGGGGGTTGGCTTGCCTCACTGATAGCTTTGATAGGTTGCCAAGTCCTCCCCCAACTCAACCTGCCCTAACAGATTCCACCCCGGACGCACTTGTAATTACGACACATCCCTTCTTCTTTAAAACGTTCAGACATACCACAAAAGTGACTTCAGCCATATCTTGTGCCTGTGCGTGCATTTGTACCGTATATGTGTGCACATCTCTGTCAGTGTACACGTGAAGGTGTGTGTGTATGTGTGTGTGGCTGTGTGTTTGTACAGTATACAAAAGTGTTACTAAGGGTAGAAGGGATCTGGGTCTGTTGAGGAGAAAGTGTGCAGGATGAGGAGCAATAAAAGGGTGAGGAATCAAAAAGGGAGGAGAGAATGGAGAATCCAGCTGCTGTGTGCCATGGCCAAAAGAACAAACTGAATGAAAAGATTGTGAAAGAGAGAAAGGACAAATGATAGGCATGCAATATTAAAAGCAGTTGGCGAAAAGGATATTTGGAGGAAGAATGGAAAGAAAAGAAGGAATGATATGAAAGAGGCAGGAAAGAGGCCGGGAGATTTAGTTGAGTCTGTGAATAGAGACACAAACACACTTTAGCACAGTACTGGGTTGTGTTTGTCTGTGCGTGTGAGAAATGCTGTTACATCCAGCCAAACTGTAGCCTACCATCATCCTTCCCACAGGCTGCACGAGTGCAGCCAGCGCTGGGAGAACTCTGACATCGATGAGTCACCGCCACTGACCTTTCTCGTGGTTTCTGAATAAGTGGGACTTTAGTATTTCTCGGTTTTTAGTAAGCATTAATGGTTCTTTGAGCAGTCTGTTCTGTTGGATGCAAGGCCTTTATGCAGTATGAGGGAGCTGTGAATGGAATGGCCTTTTTTTTTTTTGCTGAACTATAACAAGAGAGCAGAACTCTTGTAGTCTCAGCTCCTCTATTGAGACTTTTTGGAAGCAACCACGTAGACCCCTTCCAAAGGACTTCAGGCTCATTAAGGGCTTCTTAACGTGCCGCTCGAGTCAGTCCCTAATGTGCTGTTAAATTTACCCTTTAAATGTTCTTTCAGTCAGCTTCTTCATAATTCATGCGGATTTTATACCTCAGGTGGTAGCAATTGAAAATTTGACCATGCACGTTCAGCCAGGCATCTTAACAGAGTTTATCCAACTCGCTCAGATGAGTTTGTATTTATACTGTGCCAAAAAAGATGAGTGTGTTTATCCTCCAACTATAAATAAAGTCCTTCTGGCAAGCCTCACTACAATAGGACCATTGTCTCCAAAGGAGCTGAGCCAACTATAGGGCAAAGCTCCATTGACCCAACTTGGCAGATCCAAAGGCAGTATGTGACATTTTAGTGTGGAAACTTGCAGTGGGTGTTTCCTCGCTAGTGTGGAGACTCACTGGCTGTTGATTACTGCAAAACAGATGTTCTAACTAGTGAGATGGCCCTAGCTGCACCCAATTTTGCTCCAAGATAGTAAGCAGGCACGCGTGCTTCTGTCCAAACTTAAATACACACTCTGATTTATTCTGCTTAAATCACACCCAGAATTGGACGGTTGATCGTGTTTAATGTAACTTGTCATATTTGTTTGAGGAAAAACAGAGACTGAGCATTTCCCTGGATGCAGTTAAATCCTGGGATCTTGGAACACTTTGCAATAGCAAATATTTTCTTAGAAGGGGGATCCTGTAAAACCAGTATTGACTCGCTTTTACACTAGCTAGCACATTTTGAAAAAAAATGATGTACAAGTTAAGACTTTAGGAAATGCAATGCTCAAAATGCAAGAGTCACAATGGACATATACAGGATACTCATTGGTAGAGGCAGGAAAGAAATACTGACGCAGAACGGGAGGCAACTTCGTTGGTCAGGAAGGTAGTGGATACTCATCTGCAGATCCCAATGATGGGAAGTCCCTCAGACTTTCCTGTCTATATTTTTAGTTTAATGGCTTTATTATTTTCGAGTCTTATCAAAATCCACTACACAGGACTCAAAGAGCCTTCTGGGCTGTTTGGCACATCTAATCAGCTTCCATTTGCCTGAAAGGTCCCAGTTTAGCACGATTTTCCTGTTCTCGGAATCCCTTTCTTCTGTCCCACTTATCTGTCACTATGCCTACATTACCCATATTCCCGATCCTAATATATCTCCAGAATCAGTGTTTCATGTGGGCTTTTCTTGTCTATTTTGTGTCAAGCATTTTTTTTTCCACTGTGAAGAGAGCAACATTCCTGCTTGTCTTCCTGAAACGAGCACAAAAGCCAGAGTTTGCTGTGAACCAAACCTTAAATACCATAGACTGGCAAAAAGGCAGAGAAAAACACTGTCAAATATAGTCCTGTGGAATCTACTCAACCACCAAAAGTGGCATTGCTATATGCAGCCAAATCCCCTGCTGCCAAATTTTTAATGGGTAATTACAGCTATTGTAGGCCAAATTTACAAGAGACTGTAAAAGAGGCAGTAAGTGAAACTGCTTAAAAAGTGTTTCAGGCTTCCTGTTATACCACTCTGAATGTTGTGATGAACAAAATGCTGTAAACTCTTCCGTTGCCTTGATGACATCTTACTGTTTTCGCCGCTCCGCCCGTCCCACCCAGTCCCTCTGCAACTATTTTGCCTCAGCTAAAAGTTCTAGCTTATTCTGCGTTTGCACTTTTTCCTCTCTTAAAAGACTTTTAGTTGTCACCCCTGCAGGAAAATGAAGGTAAGTACAAATGAGCAGAAACAGACCTCTGTCAAGGTTGCATAAACTGACAAAGTAATCAGGAAGGGGAGAAAGTGTGTTGACATGAGGCTGAGCTGTGGGTGGGGGGGGGGGGTGCGGGGGACAGCTGGCCATTTCTGTGGATTTCAGTGCAATATCAAATACTAACATGAGTTCATGAGCTTTGCACAACTCAGTCACACGCTGCATGACTGATGCAATGCTTGACAGCATGAAATATGGAGAGAAATGTCTTAGTGTGTCTGTGTGTCTGTGCACATGCATGTTCTGCTATTTACTGCTTTCATGTGTGCGTGCGCACACAAACACACACACCAGCATTGCTGTGAATGGGAGTACACTGCATGAAATGTAACTGATTTACAGCTCGAGGACGAGACTGTAAAAAATCATCCAGCACAGTGTCAATGACCATGGGGACCGCAACTGTGCTTGTGAGAACTTGTTCAGCCCTGGAGGGGAGGTGCACTAAAACCACACAGAAATTAATGTTGCATGTCTGTTGAGCAGAAGCAGCAGAGTGTAAATGGATCGTGATGCAACAGGGAGACTGGAGTTCAATTTTAGCAAGACAGCATAAATGGAAAAAAAAAAAAAAACTCTGCAACTGATCACAAACATAATTTATCCTGGCTGTCCAACTTATTCTAAAATAATCAGCCAAATGTGACAAGCTACGATTGTTTGTATTTGTCTTTTATCTTGAGTTCATTACACTAAGTTTCCAATATATATGATTATAAAGAAATATAGGCAAGACGGATAGTTCATTTCAGCTATCGTAATGCTTCTGAATCACTGACTGCACCGTACCGGTGTTATTTAGTTTCTAGGTGTGTGTATTGGGATGGGCGTGCCTATTGTCAGTGTCTTATTGGAATAATACAAGTATTTGGACACAATGCGTCACAGAAGAATCCAGAGCTTTGTTTGGTCCCACTTGAATTCTAACATCCTCTTCCTTTCATTAATTCCCTCCTACAGTCTGGTTTCTTCTTTGTTTGTGTCTCCCACACATTCACACACTTCTAAACACACACACAAACACACACACACACACACACACACACACACACACACACACACACACACACACACACACACACA
>JAVDPK010001643.1:770052-795040 GCA_034780415.1 Cichlasoma orientale
CCATGATAAAGGCCGCATACCCATCACCTCTGCCATCCCAAATCTCCTTCCATGTCCTCTTAGATCGTGAGCCAAAGTCAACAAGCTGATCATCTTCAGAGGAGGCTTCTGCTGCAACACTCACTCTGCTGGCCTCATTGTCCTGAAGAGACTTGATCTCCGTAAAACTGAGAGCATACTATACAAATGACTGCAGGCTATCCTTGCTATGCCTTTCAGCCATGACCATCCCTGCAGCCTCTTCCTTCTGGAGATTTTTGATCAGATACATGCTGTAACCAACATCATTTTCCACAAGCCACCGGAAAGATTTTCCTTTATATTTTCCAAACTGCAAGATGTACTCTCCCTGCACCTCGCTAATGTCGGAGGCATCCCCTCCTCTATGATGGACCACAGTCAGAGCATTCTGATGTATCAGGTCCTGCCTCACTGGTGCAGACTTGTTCTGAAGTTTGGGCTCATTTTTCATCCTCCTAGCTTCATCTATGCGGTATATTCAAAGAAATATGTTTATTCCCACTAAAGCCAAAAGTTTCATAGGAATGAACAGGTCTATGCATTTACCACTGATTTCTATGTTTGTATTGTCTTTTAATCGCCTTTATTCCTTTTACGGTAACCATAAAGATCCATGACTGTGTTAAGCGTCCAAGTATTTGCAGATCATGCATCAGGTGCAAGTCTATTATGAAATTAAATAAAAAAAATAAAATTTTTTATTTTATTTTATATATACCGCATAGTAATATACCGCATAGTGATGAAAAAAAAAGCTGTTATAGATCCATTCATGAGCATAATAAAACCGTGTGGTTATACTATATGAGTTAAAACATTAGTTTATCCATAACAAAATCAATATTAAACATCAGGCTGTGGGTTTAAATCAAACGCAGGACTGTTGGTATGGGTGCTGGGACAACACAGTAACACCTCCTTCAATGTTCACGTGAGGAAAAGCGTGTAGTAGTTGTACAATCTTTAATGATTCTTTAAACTTTAATGATTAACGCCTTTCCTTAATATTTAGGATAATTTCAGAGTTCATGTTTTCTTAGTTATCTCCTTCTCCATTCTGTGGTGTTTTGCATTGTTTAGAGTGCATTTTTGGTTAATCTGTGAACTTTATTGACTGAAACTTATAAAGTGTATATAAAGGAGAGAAGGAACATGCAGCAATAATGATTTCAGAGCTCTGAATGTTTTGATTTTACACATAAAAACAACGCTTGATAGGTAATCCTATCTGTTATTCATCGTTTCGTAGTAGATGTGGAATGCTAGTTCACTTTACCTTTGATTTTGTTGCTTGATTGCACTACATGGTGTTTATATCCAAGACAAGACCAATAGAATTACACAAAATGCAAAATAAATAAATAAAGTCATAGAAGTAAAGTAATCAAAGTTTCTCTTACTAACAAAGTCAATTAAATTTTTCAGATTGGTCAAAGAAAACTAGAATTTGTTTGCTCAGAAAATGTGGGTAATATATATTTATTTAAAACATGGAACCACATGGTGTACATTTTTAATAGTTTACTGTCTCATATGTTAGGCCCAGATGCCTTATAAAATTAATAAAAGGTCTCAAAAGAAAATGAAACAATTGTTGGTTAGATTCATGAATATATGCTGTTTTGTCAAGCGTGTCCACCATATTGGATGCGGCAGCTCTGCACTGTAAACTAATACAAGTAAATGGACTGAACTTCATAAAGCGCCTTTCTAAACTGATCGGCACCAAAAATAACACAACTTTCTCTGATAATTATAAATGTTAAATACTTCACGTATGCTAGGGTGCAGGTGCCAAACCAGTGTATGTATTTTCTAATGTTTTTATGAGTGTTTACAGGTATGTCTGTAGCTCTGTTACTGGGATGATAAATGTATATAATAACCAGATGTAGATAATAGCACCATTTATGAAATCTGTATGAGTCCTATGAGTGTCAAGGAGACATCCTGGGCTTTCTACTGATGCCACATTTGTAGGGGTTGGCCACATTCTATGTCCACAAAGGAGGTTAAATGCTACATTTTTTGCAGATATGATTCTACTGCAAAAAACTCAAATTGTTGCAACTTTTACTAAAACATTTTTTCTAGGATTTTGATGGCAATTTCATAAAAACACTTTTATAGTAATTTTTTTTCTGCCGTCACCTAGACAGAGCACATCACTTTTCTTGGCTCAAACTCAGCTCCTCTTATTAGCAGAAATATCAACCTATTGATGTCTTTCACCTGGTTTTAAAACCATCACTGTGAAAACAGGACATCTCTCTCAGCATCGCTGTTGTCTGAGACCCAGATTGAGCTTAAGCATCACAGTCATCAGAGATCTCACTGCGCACTGTTCTTAACCGGTTTAGAGTATTAAAAAACTCTAGCTTTGATGTCTTTAAGACAAAATGTAAAAACACTTTAATGTTATACATCCAGCTTTGATTCCACCACTCAATACTCATCTCACCCAAGACAGCCTCTAAGGCTACTGCATCAGTATCACATCCGTCACCTTTCCTCTGATATAGAACCAATAACAACTCTAATGTGCAGCAGCTTTTAAGAGCTATTTCTACGCTTGGCTGCTCTGTGGACTTCAGCTCGGCATTTAACACAGAGAGTAAGAGTAGGCCCTCACCTCTCTTCAGCCATCAGGCTCAGCACGGGCTATCCACAGAGCTGTGTGCTGAGTCCACTACTCTTCACTCTCTACACACAGGACTGTACCCCCATACACACCAGCAACTGCATCATAAAGTTTGCGGACAACACCACTGTGTTGGGGCTCATCTCAGGCGGGGATGAGTCGGCATACCGGGATGAGGTGCAGCAGGTGTCAGGGTGGTGCAATGAGAATAACTTGATCCTGAATAAAACTAAGACACATGAGATGGTAGTAGACTTTAGGAGGACAACAAATGTCATTCAGCCTCTGTTCTTTTTGGGGGGGTGGAGGGGAGGGGGGGTGGAGCTGTCTCAGATTTTTGGTTCCTGGGAGTGCATCAGGAGGATGACTTGTCCTGGAGTATCAACATCACCAGCACAGTCAAAAAGCGCAACAGAGACTGCATTTCCTTTGGGTCCTCAGGAGCAACCACTTCACCCAAAATATGCTGGTGTTCTTTTATCGTTAATCTGTAGAGAGCATCTTAACCTACTGCCTGTGCATGTGGTTCAACAGCTGCACGGCAGCAGACAGAAAAACACTCCAGGGAGTCATTATTACGGCTCAAAAGATCACAGGCTCCAGGAATTGTTCAATGCCTGCTGCCAGAGGAGGGCACAGAACATCCTCCAAGATCCCTCACACCCTGGACATTCTTTGTTTCAGTTGCTGCAATCAGGCAACACTTCAGGACAATGAAGGTTAGAACAAATAGACTGAGAAACAGCTTTTATGCCAGAGCCATAATTGAACTGAACTCTGTGCTGTCAAATGGAAAGTGATGTGGGTGGTAGTGCTGTTATGTGTGTGAATGTGTGTGTATGTGTGTGTATTGGGGCTGGTCTCTTTTAATTTGAATTTTTATTATGTATTGTATTTCATTAATTATTTTACTACTCATATTTTTATTATTAATTTATTTATTAATTGTCTGAGGCACCTGGAAAGACTGCATTTTAAATTTTGTTGTGCAACTTGTGTGTGCAATGACAATAAAGATTTTAATTCTAATCACCCAGGAAGTACGTAGCCCTCTCACAGGCAGCCAAAAACACTTCTCTAACCAAAGATATTGTAGACACAAGAAGTACAAATCTGCTGACAATAAATTAAACACATACACTGAAGCCAGCCACTACAGCCATTCTCAAGGAAGGGAAAGAGGGAGGAAAGGCTGAGGTATGCCAAATTACACAAGAATTGGACTGAAACAGGGTGGAGGCTCTGCCATTGTTTTGGGCTGCGTTTCAGCCAGTGGTGTTGGGGATCTGGTCAAAATTGAAAAGTACCATCATATTTTGATCCACCACGCAACTTCATTTTTCAGCATGACATACAATGATCCCAAACTCACTGCCATTGCAGTAAAAGCATTCCTGGATAGAAAAACACACAGTGGAACACTATCAGTCATGGACTGACCTCTCCAGAGCCTGGACCTCAACATTATTGAAGCAGTGTGAAATCATCTTGACAGAACAGAACAAAAAGCAGCCAAAACCCAAAGAAGAGCTTTGAATGTCCTTCAAGAAGCCTGGAGAACTATTCCTGAAGACTACTTAAAGAAATGACAAGAAAGATGCCTGAGAGTTCAGGCTGTGTTGAGAAACACAGACGATCATAGCAAATATATTGTTTCAAGCTCGTTAGAATTGCACAAACTTTCTTTGTGCCTTATATAATGTATTTCCATGTATGTTTGCACATGTAAATTGCTGCACTATTTTCCTAGCAAAACCAAAGAATACCTCGCGTTAACCTTTATTTAACCTTTATTTCCATAAAAAAAAAAGTTAATTGCACATCACAGATAAAATTTATAGTTACATAAAGCATACCGAACAACAAAAAAAAAATTCTGTTTTTCACTGAGTGAGCTTACTAGGATCCTCTGAAGGCTGCATGTGCTTCGTTACCCTGACTGTCCCAAACAGTAGAGGGCGTTAACCCACGGATCCTGCTTCCCGTTAGCCCGTAAAGCTGCAATAACCAAGCCTTGACATTGCAAAGATGGAGGCTGTTATAGTTTAGACCTGGATACACAGAAAGCACCAATTGCGACTTTCGGAGCTGTGTTATGACAACATTTCCAGCTGGTCCAGGTAAATGAAAAGAAAACTGCCGACTTAGCCGCACTGCAAATGTTAGCGTCTTTGCAAAGTTAGATAGCTAGCTAGCACAAATGACAGCCAGCTCAACTAGCTAATGTCAACGGAACAGGCTAGCGCAGTGGACATTAGCTAAGCTAGCTAGCATCATTGGCTCTGCTGCAATGTAATTTGGTGTAACCGATGTTATCTCCACCGGTTTTTATTAACTATAGTTTCTAGACTTGTTCAGAGAGACGGCCTTTTAACATAATTATCACCCAGTCGGGTGGTATCAGATAATGCCATCTGCAAGAGGAGGAAGATGTTTTGGTGTCAGTGCTAGCCATCGTTAGCAAGCTGCTCATTTTCAGAACTGTTTCCTGGTTATTCCTCGACTTGTTATTACTGATCCTAAGTGTAGGATACACATATTTCGTCACTGGTGTTCGTTTAATCCTTCAGGGCAAAAGTAAGCTTGCATTTAATGTAAGCAGTGCTCGTCTTAATACTTATTGTTTTCTCTGGACGGAAAGAACGTAACGTTAGCAAAACATGAAATATGTGGAAGCTAAACGTCACGGCACATATCGAGAAGTACGACAACAGACTCCTTAAGGTTTCACTACATTCTTTTTTAAAAAAATGTTTTTTATTAAGTTAAACCGCAGTCTACAGTCATTTTCCTTTAGGTAATAAGTGTTTTGTTGTAGCTAACAAAACATGTTATTACTTCTACCAAAAAAAAAAAAAAAAAAAAAATGCGTGAACTACGCGAAAAGACAAACCAGTCAAACAAGTTAAAGCTGAAAAACTGCTATGGTGGTCAAGATCTGAACAATTATCAGAGTGTCATACTGGAAGAGGTGTGTCCGGTTTTCTGTTTGCAGCAGTTAGCTCACAAGTAGCACGGCGGTATCTACACTGGCATTATTAGTTTAGACAAGTAGCAGCTTGGTAATTATCCCAACTTGCCATATTAAGCTGACTTCTCGATTTGTGTGTCTGCAGGTGGAGGCAGGAGGTGTGAGTAGAGTGCAGTAGACATCAGCAGCATGTACTCCGAGTGGCGCTCGTTGCAGTTGGTGGTACAGAGTGACCAGGGCCACCTCAGTGTTTTGCACACCTATCCCCCCAGCGTGGGCACAGAGGTGGCAAATGCTGTGGTCAAACCTCTGGGCACAGCTGTAAGCCCTGTTGCCACAGAGAACATCCTCAAAACAGACAAAGAGGTAAGAAAATTGTGATGGTGGGGGCATTTACTATGCAGTGTGTAACATTTCATTTTAATGCTTTGGTAGCCTGCCAGGCTACCACCTCCACCATAAAAGCACTTTCCTCATTGATGCATCTCAAATTGTATTTTAACACCAGTAACTGTTTGTTGATGCTATCAGTGTGCTAGGTTTTTATGTTGATTTATTTACCTAGAAAAATTGAAATAGGAAAATACTGATGTCAGCATATTTTTGTATGTGTTGATGTTCTTTAGTAAAATGTGGGAAATATGTAGCAACTACACAGTAATGTAGTTGGGGCCTGGTTGATGTCCCCTGCTTTCAGATGTTATGATGACTGTACATCATAATAAAATGTGGTGCAGACTTTCAGTGTTTCTGTTTTGTCATGCATTTAAATTTCTTTAAAGCCTTTTAATGACAAAAATTATAAAGTTATCCAAGGGACCTCTGTTTGGTTTCTTCATCAGCCGCTATTTATTCTGTCATTGATATTACTGCGTAATACTCAGCCACAATGTTTACAGTAGGAATGGCTGTATTTGACTGTGTGTAGATTTGACTTTGAGTCTAAAAGGGCTACGTTTTAGGTGATGAAAACTAATTAAAATGCCATTAGATAAAACCCAGTTAGGCTGTCACATGTCTTTTAGCCTGGACTGTCTGTTTTGTAGCTACTCTAGCATATGAAGGCATGACTGATAGAAGGCTACATAGATGGATCCTCTATCTGCAGTGAACCATATCACACATTTGGTGCTGTTGGTGCAGTTCACTTTCAGCTTTTCCTTCCATATTATTTAAAATGCCTGCTATTAGGTTTTGTTTTGAACATGTTAAGTGTGCATTATGCAAACACTATGAGAAGAAAAATACTGGGCAAATTACATATTTTTTTTATATATATATCACAAACCCCTGAAGCACACACAGTTCATCCTGTGATGTACAGTGTTTTGCATTAGTGATGCCCTTAGCCTTTCTGTCGGATCTAGACAGAACGTGATGCAAGCCAATTTAAACAATGTAAGTCAGATTCATCTCTGATCTCATTCTTTGCATAATTGCCATAAACACTTGAACATCTGCTGATGCAAAGCACTATGAGCAAGTTAACGGCAGAGCTCACAGTATACCAGCAGCTTCAATTAATGATGTGACAGCATGTGTCAGGAAGTGATGCGAGTGGAGCTGTGTTGGGTTAAAAATACATCAGCAATACTCAGGTGTACCATGCATCTGAAGTGCTGCTGTTGCTTTGAATGCCACTTCGTGCTGAGGATAGGGCCTGGCTAGGAATGCTTAGCCACACTGACATCTGCATGATTCTTACACAAACATTGTGGGAACTAATGCAAAATATCACTGGAAACTGAGAGCAGTTAAGCTGTCTTGTAATGTAGGCTGACTTGACTTGCTAAATGTGCAGGTTTATGTTGGGGAAAAATCCCATTATGATAGTATTTATAGGACACCAGGACTTGGATCAGAGTCATGAGCAAGAAAACATCCCCGGTCCTCCATTGTTAAGTTTGATTAAACATAACATTCGCTATAAAGTGATCTTGTTTTTGAATCTTTTCTCTGTCCACACAGATGGTTGCAATGTCAGTGTTATCCTTGTTATGCATAAAGCAGGTTTTCTAAACTCCTTTTGTTTACTCTTGCTAAACTACTTGATATGGTTCAGACTAACTAAAAGGTGCATTACTTTATTAAAATGATGACATTCTTCCTGATTCATATGGAATGAGTAAATATAAGACAGTAACTTATAACAAAATACCTGACAATGGCTTGGTTCCCAGGTGAAGTGGACCATGGAGGTGCTCTGTTATGGCCTCACCCTCCCCTTAGAGGGGGACACTGTCAAGCTGTGTGTGGATGTGTACACAGACTGGATGATGGCCCTGGTGTCGCCTAGGGACTCGATGCCTCAACCTGTGGTCAAGGAGCCCAATATGTATGTCCAGACTATTCTAAAGCATCTCTACAACGTTTTTGTACCAAGGTATGTCTGAAAACTTTAAAGGTATGCCTTTATTTTCCATTAACTTGAATTTAAAGATGAATGCTTTTTCACTGAGATCTCAGGATCACTTCCTTGTTCCCCCATTTTAAACACGCTGTTTCTCCCTCCAGGCCTGAGCAGCATAGTCTGAACCACATCAGACTTTGCCAGCAGGTTCTGACTGCAGTCCAGAAGCTGGCACGAGAGTCTGTTTCCATGGTGAGAGAAACCTGGGAGGTGTTGCTGCTCTTCCTTCTTCGCATCAATGACACTTTGCTTGCACCGCCCACAGTTGGAGGTAAACCCCGCCCTGCTCTCCTAAACTCCTCCTTCTTTATTTGCTTGGTTATTAGTTGTGATGATTAGTTGTAGTAACCCTCTACTTTTCCCTTCTTTCAGTGGGGGTAGCTGAGAAACTAGCAGAGAAACTGATGGCAGTGTTGTTTGAGGTGTGGCTGCTGGCATGTGCCCGCTGCTTTCCCACACCACCGTATTGGAAGACAGCAAAGGAGATGCTGGCCAATTGGAGACATCATCCTCCTGTTGTAGAGCAGTGGAGCAGAGTAGCCTGCGCTTTGACTTCCAGGTTAGAATGGTTTCTGTTTAACTTTGTGTTTTCAGTGCTAAAAAATTTTCATGCAATATTAATTGAGGTTTTAGAATGTTACTTTTGTGTCCAGAGAGGGGAAGAAGCCAAATTTGATATAGTTAAGTCTGTAGGTTTTTGGACATTGTACAAGACCTCTGTACACCACCACAGTAGATTTGAAATCAAACAATCAAGATGAGAACCACTCAAAACCATTAACTTTGTTTGTTGGCATTTAGCATTAAATTTTTAGGAATTATAGCCATTTTTATTAGCTTGACTGAGCTATTGTCATAGCCTTGGCATCAGTGTCATCTGTTCTACAAAAACTTTAGCGTTGGCCATCACTCGAGAACGATGTGACATAGAATGTTCAAATTCACAAATGCATCTACTAAAAATCTTGGACGGGGTTTGAATCTCGGCAAACTTGACCTAAAGGTCAGAGGTCAAGTTGTCTGAAAATCTTGTGAATGCAATAACTGGAAAATGATCTCACTTAGGATTTTTAGATTCACAGCATAGATGCATTTTGTTCAAGCTAGACACAACAAACTTCACACACTTGTTCACTGACTTTACTATAACAGCACCTTAAATTTGTGTGGAGACTAAATGGCCTATTTAAGATTGCAATGACTGTTGATAAAGTGTCAGCTTGTCCTTTGTCATATTTGTGAAGTTTGATGACTTTGAGTTGCATTTTTACTGGGTAGATCTTTAGCGATTGTTGGGCATGTACACTTCTTCATTCTACATGTAGCTCTACAGCGCTGTTCAGTACATCCTTACAAACCAACTGGAAATTTTGAAATGACAGAAGAGAGGAGAAAATCAAACAGATTTATCTTTGGAATTCAAACTTCCTAAACGATGATAAACACTTTAAAATGAGAAGTAATAAATGAATTAGTAACTGAATTGAAATGATTGCCAGTATTCATTAGACCTTGATCCTGCATCCCAAACAAATGAACTCACTTTAGCCTGATTTGTGGTTGTAATTTTTGAAAAAGGGGAGAAAAGAGGGGTGATGTTAAAAAAGCATGTATTTATTTTAATTTGATATGATATCAAATGATCAATCAGTGAACCACTCCTGACTGTGTGTCAGTGCTCTCATTCAGGATTGTTTGATTTTCACCTTCACACCTGGCCTTACTTGGTCAACCTGAAATAAAGCAAAGGATGGAGGGCTGCCCTTACTATTCTTAGAGGCTTGGGACTCTCAGCCACTCCCCAAGTTTGTCTGTCATAGTCTGCACACATCTGTTGCGCTCCCTTCCAATGAATGATTTACGGGAGGTTGGGTGGGTGCCTTAGCTATACCAGTACATGAAAACTAAATGACGACCACTAAAAGCAAGAGGACATATAGCATGTAGCAGGTGTATAGCATGCAGTTGCTGTTTAAAGTTACAACATGTAAACCTAGTGAGCTGCAGGCTGGCTTAAAACTTTTAACTTCTATTGAATTTATCAGGCAAGAGACATACTTTTCTTGAAGTCATTTCTAAAGTATCATCACTTAAACTGACTTTTAAATCATCACCTAAATTAGATCATACAAGTCAGATTATAAATTATTATAAAATTTGCGGAAGAAAATCCAGGGATGAAGCAGAAAGCCATTGCTGCGAAATTCGATATTAGACCCCCAAAGAATCGGATTTTATCCGACTTATACATAAGACGGATTTTTTACAAGTCAGATAAAATTCCATTGGCCATTTGAATCAGACTCTGGCAATTTCTACTGTACTTTTAGGAAAGTTAGATTTCAGGTGCCAATATGGCTCAGTGGGTGAGCAGGCGACCATATGCCACACGGCCGAAACACAGCCAGCTCAGGCTCAAGTCTGACCCGTGGCCCTCTGCTGCGTGCCTTCCCCATCTCTCTCTCCCTGCTTTCTTGTCACTCTTCACTGTACTCCTATCCATTAAAGGCAAAAATGGTAGAAAACGTAACTTTAAAAAACAGGCTAGTTGGAACCCTGACTCAGAGAAAACTGCAAAAGCAGCCAAATAGAATGTCAAGGCAAAGAAATGAGATATTTTTCAATGGCTAAGTCGGTCTCTCCATCTCAGACCACTAGAGCATATTTTCCTGTTACTGAAGGCAAAGAGACCCACAAATAAGTGACAACTGAAGGCAGCTGCATTAGAGGCCTAGCAGAGCATCTCAAGGGAGGAAATGCAGCATTTGGTGATGCCCATGAGTTCTAGACTTAAGGCAGTCATTGACCGCAAAGGATTTTCATCACAATATTAAAAACAGTCCTTAAAATTATGTTAGTTTGGCCAATTACTTTTGAGCCTCTGAAAATGGGGGACTGTATATAAAAAAAAAAAAATTGTTAAACCCCTTAAATTAAAGCTGAAAGAAAAAACCCCTAACTGTGTCTGTGGTTGTAGTAATGACAATAGGAGAACAAATGATGAGAAATGTATTTCTTTTTATTTGGTTCAGGTTTTTCAAGGTCTCTACTAATGCAGATCATTTCTTCATTTCAGACTTCTGCGATTTACTCATGGACCATCCTTCCCACTTTTTAAAGTTCCAGATGAGGATGCCAATTTGATTCCTTTAGAGATGGACAGTGACTGCGTGGCGCAGACATGGTACCGCTTTCTACACATGCTCAGGTGCATAATGCTTCAACTGTATATAAGTGCATTTGCTTGAAAAAGAGATGCTTTCCTCTTCCTAACTGAAATGTACAGTCTTTTTTTTTTTCATTTTATTTAAGGGGAAGTTGAAGTTACCTGTCTGCTTTAGTTCAAATCTATTTAGGAACTGCATCCAAACTTAACTTCATGTCTGGCTATTTTAATGTCATCTGTTGTTCCCTCCTTTTTTCCACATTTTTATCACATTTATTCAAGAAAATTTTAGCAGTAAGCTTGTTGCTTAATCCACAATTGTGCTTGCTTTCCCGTTTCCAGCAACCCAGTGGATCTGAGCAACCCTGCAATAGTAAGCACCACTCCAAAGTTTCAGGAACAGTTTCTCAACTCGAGCGGCATACCTCATGAAGTGGTACTGCATCCATGTTTGAAACAACTACCCCAGATCTTCTTCAGGGCCATGAGGGGTGTCAGCTGCTTAGTGGATGCCTTCTTGGGTAAGAGGATGCTGAGTTGAGATAAAAAGCTCAGTTGTGTGACATTCAAAAGGAAGCAGAGCATATAATTAAGGGATAGATGATAAAACAACTTCAATTTGGTCAGCATTTTGCAATTGGTGAGTTAATGGATTTAAGTTGCTCTGAATTTAATTTCATACTGTGATCTGTAAAATATTGTCTTTAGCAAACCGTAAAAGAAAACACTACTTATGGGTTTTATAGCCTTGATGTAACATGGTACACGGAAATGAAAGTTGCTTGTGATTATTAGAAAAACCTTTTTCTCAGTTGTTATTCTGTTACTACCCATGAGTAAACTCAAGATAGAGGCTGTGAGTCAGAAACACCTGTTTAAACATTTCAATAGAAACATATGCGTGTGTATTTTTCTCTTTACACTGTAGGTGTCTCTGTTGAAAAGAGAGACGTACGGGAGAGGTTGTTACCTTTTTGTCCAGGGCTGCTCACTCATGGTACAGACATCAGCTGATACATGATATAACTATATGCTCTGGGCATGTGATGGATTGGTCCATTCATTGGTGGTGATGATATTCAGACTCACAAGTGATATATGTCAGATATTCAAACTAAACTCCAAGATCATCAGGGGACTCCTGCAGGCATGAAAATGAAAATCAAGCTGGAAATCAGTTATTGGTGATTTGTAGCTAACCATTGTCTTGCATGTCTATGAATGAATGTTGTCTGTGATCAACTCACACACTCTATCTTAATATTATAAATGGGGAAATGACTTCAAAATGATTATATTTACCCAAAGGAGGTTCTGTCCTCTGGAAAAAAGGAGGGATGACCCCCCCCCCCCAAACTCTCAGCTGAGGCTAATCAGATGACCCCCCAGATATTTGAGGAGAATCAGACTATTATTACCCAGCTCATTTTACTTATCTGTCACCAGGCATATCACGTCCCAGGGCTGACAGTGCCCCACCCACTCCAGTCAACAGAATGAGCATGTCCCCACCGCCCTCAATCACAAACACCACGCCGCCTCACAGCCGCAAGCAGCGCCATGTGGTGGTCGCCAAAACTACAAGCAAGAGTTCAACTGTAAGTTCAGCTGCTACAGACATGCAAAAGAATAAGTTAACTGTTAGACATTCAGGTCTTAGTTTTCTGTTGTTCTGCAGACGGAACAGAGCTAATACTTGTACTCGACACATTACTGTTTGCCGCATGAAGTCGCGCTATTGAGGATTTTTCTGCAAGAGTTCAGTGCACTTGTCCAAATCAGTGTGTGTGTGTCCCATCTACTGTCTTTTTTTTTTTCTTTTTTTTTTTTTACTTGAAGAAAACTTAAGAAATCTTTCTGCCAACTCCTCCTGTGTTCTGTTAGTTGAACTAGTCAAGTTGTTTTCAGCCTATTAAGATGAATTCCTCTATCCCACCCCACCCTGTAGGGCAGTGGTAGTCAGCCAAACAAAGCTTCACAGCAGCAACAGCAGCAGCAGCAGCAGCAGCAAACTTCGTCCTCCCCGACCCTCCTTTCCAGCCCCAACCAGAGCAGTTGGGAGTCTCGGCCCTTGCCAGCGCCAGCACGGCCAAAGGTCAACAGCATCCTCAACCTGTTTGGGCAGTGGCTGTTCGATGCTGCCCTCGTCCACTGTAAGCTCCACAGCGGCCTCAGCCGGGACCCCAGCATGACGGGTAAGAAGCGAAGCAATGTCTAATAGCATTTTCATTTTTGCATGGGCAAGTGGGTGTTTCGTTGGTGTTCATGAGTATGTGTTCATATGGAGTTGTGTTTATTTTTTCTTCTTCTTATTTTTTGTACTCTTTGTTGTTGGGATATCCTTTTTCTTTTTTCACCATTTTCTCTGAAACTCTGTGGTGCCTTTCTGTGTGTGGAGGGCTTGGTTAGAAGTGGCCTCATATGAGAGCTCCATCTGATTTTAATCCATTTGCATCAACAATTTAAACCTGGCTCAAACTGCATATAGGCTTTAACCATATACCAGGGAATTCATACAGTCATTTTATTGGTAAAATCATCACTAGCAGAGTTAATGACAGCACACACTTTTTAGTGTTTGCAATTGGCTCTCTTTGGCTTTTCTTACTTTTCTCTTTTTGGTGTAGTGTCCTGCACGTGTCTATCATGTCTGGTTAATGTAAGAAACTTGTAATGGGTCAAAAGTCATGTACTGAGGAGAACAAAAAAAAAAAAAAAAATACAATTCATGCCTGATATGAATTGATCCCAAAATATTGGATCTGCTTTGATTTTTGTCTCTCTCCACTATTTCTGTTATCTTGCAGCCTCTTTTATCCAAATTCTCCTTTCTTATAAATCTTGTAAGTAGGAATGGCAGCTTTTTTTTCCCCCCTCACTTGATTTGCGTTTCTTGACAAATCTTCCTGCTTTTGAGTTGAGTTCCTCATGATCATCGTCATTATCACCATTGTTTTCTGTTCCAACTCCTTGCCATATATAAAAGTTCACCAGCGTTCTTTCAGCGTTTCTCCAGAGGTTGATGGAATGGGTTTCACCAACTGACCACTTGTCTCGACCATAACGTTGCCAGTTTGTGACAATACCACCCCATTTAAGTTGCCATTTTCTTTTCCTTTGAGTCACGCTAATCCTTACTATTGTGTTTCAGACCCCCTCGAGTTTAGCATTGTTTCTTGTATTTTCTTTTGATGTTGTCAGTTCACTTCAGTTTTGATTTTTATTGGTTTAGTGCCTCAATGCATGAAGTGAATGTGACAGTCATATGATTGCAACATTGAGGGATGCTGACACAGGGATTTTGCTTTGTGTTCCTGCAGCTGACACATTTTAGTACCAGCACACAACACTTGTTCATGCTTTGTGCTGGTGGTAGGCGGAACCTCTATGGCAAACTCTTTGTGTCAGAGACCCTTTACTGAATGCTTTTAAAGGATGTGAGTGTGTGTTTGCAGTTAATAAAGTCCTTCATTTCTGTTGTTGTGATAGTAATTAAATATCTGCATTTTGTTGCTTTTTATGTTTTGAAATTTTTTACTGTAAACTTTTTGTTCTAGTGTACATATAGTATATTTTTGTCTATGTTTGCCTGTTTCTCATACGTGCATGAAAACTAGTGACCACAATGCAATTCAGGGTCCTTTCATTCTTTCTCTTCACACTCTCTACAGCGATAGCCACTCAAGTGGGTCTGGAGCTGAGAAGGAAGGGTTCCCAAATGTCCACCGATTCCATGGTGAACAACCCAATGTTTGACGCCAATGAGTTCCCAGAGAGCTATGAGGCGGGACGAGCTGAGGCCTGTGGGACTCTGTGCCGCATTTTCTGTAGCAAGAAAACTGGAGAGGAGATTCTCCCTGTTTACCTGTCCAGGTATGTAGTTTGTGATCCTGAATTTTAAGGCCAAATGAAATTGATTTTATTGTGATCTCCAGTTAATACCTTTACAGTCTACAAGTATGTCAGATAATGATGTACATTTCTTATTTCTCTTTCTGCAGGTTCTACATGGTCCTGATTCAGGGTCTCCAGATTTCTGATTTCATCTGTAGACCAGTTCTGGCTTCTATCATTCTCAACTCTTCCTCTCTCTTCTGTACTGACCTAAAGGGCATCAATGTGGTGGTGCCCTACTTCATAGCTGCACTGGAAACCATTGTGCCAGACAGGTTAGACTGGTAGTTTCTTACTTTAATTAGAGATCAGTTTGTAATGGATTTGCACTCAGTCACATAAATGTGTTATGCACTAAGTTTATTTGAGGGTTTTAAAGTTTAAAGTCTCGATTACATTTGTTAGGGAGCTGTCCAAATTTAAGATGTATGTAAATCCTACCGACCTGAGGAGAGCCTCCATCAACATCCTGCTTGCTATGCTGCCACTGCCACATCACTTTGGCAACATCAAATCAGAGGTGATGACTTTGGGTATCTTTAAGCTGATAATAATAGTCTTGTTTACTGCTATCATTTTATTGAGTTCTTGTTTATAATACAGGTATGATTGCATTGGTCGTTCTTTCTTTAATAAATTTTAAACTCCTTAAAGCCTGTTGATGTTCACATAACCGTAAAGCAAGCCCCGAAACTTTTACTTGTTGCAAAATTTACAGATAGCCCAGAGTGTTAGCTACACTGACTTTGTGTCCTTTAGGTTCTGTTGGAGGGGAAGTTCAACGAAGAAGATGGCTGGCCTCACGACCAGCCCGTGTCTTTCCTGTCACTGAGGCTACGTCTTGTCAATGTCCTCATAGGAGCACTGCAGACTGAGACTGACCCCACCAACACACAGCTCATACTGGGTAGTTGCTGACTCCTTCATATATTTGATAGCAGTTATTTTAACTCTCAGTATTGGTTGTACTTTTTTTGTGACTACGTAAAAGTTTTGAGTTTTTTTAAAAAAAATATTGTGTAACTATTATTTGTCCCCTTTTCAGGTGCAATGCTAAATATTGTTCAAGACTCAGCTTTATTAGAGTCCATAGGCGCCCAGACTGAAACAGTAAGCCTGTTTTTTGATCATCAGTTAACATTTATAGTGCTGCAAGCTGGACTGGACATTAAGATTTATTTGTTCTTGTGGTGGTAGGGGAGTATTGATGGTAGCCATTCGACATTGAGGAGTCAGAGTCACAGCCGTACCAACAGTGGGATTAGCTTCACCAGTGGAGGCAGCACGGAGGCCACCAGCCCAGACTCTGAGCGCCCCGCGCAGGCATTGCTCCGTGACTATGGTAGGACATACTGCTCTTGAACATACACTAATATTCTTGCACTTGGTAGATTAACACAATAATACTTCATTTGGTCAGGTAACAGGTTTGCAGAAGGATTATTTATAATGATCGCTGATCAGCTCCAAAAACTCACTGACTCTTTGTTCTTCTTAGCTAACGTGGTTAAAGTGGTATGCAGAGTTAAGAAGCGTTGGGTAAAATGTCTTTGTAGGTGATATGAAGTTGTTTGCTGTGATGATGTTTAGGAAGAGTTTGGCATGTATTTACTCTGCAGGACTGAGTGATGTTTTTGTTCAATTTTTTTTTCCCACAGAAGTTTATGTCTGTTTTTACTGAACAATGCTGCTTATAGGCAACCTTTTTCCAGCAGGAAACTGGGGGAAGGGATTGCAGGGTTCCTGTGAGACACAACTGCAGGACTATTTAACATTGTGTTGCAAGGCTTAGTACTGCACAGCAAGCACAATACTTTAGAGTGGGTCATCACTTGTTTTAAATACTGCAGCCATTTCAGCGTAGTTTGGGGTTCAGTTCAGTTCATTTCAACCAACCTTCAGTCTCAACATTATCTCGAGACAGTGCAGAATTCTTAGGAACAGAGGTCAGCGTAAAAAGGGGAAATAAAGAAGATTGCTGTTGTGTCACATCCTTCCTTACCTTCACTCGTAATGTTTATTTTCTGGGACAAAGCAAACTTTACATTCTTGTTCAAAATCAGTCTTAACACGCGTTATTTTCAAAGTTTTAGGTCTAGTGAATAGGTCAGACTTTCTGTTTCATTTACATGTAGTTAATGTAATTGGGTGACAAGTGTTAAGTAATTATTAAAACATTCAGCATTTTTTGAGAATGTCCTACTTATTCTTTAAATTACTTCAGTTCTTTTTTTCCCCCAATGTTACAATTTTGAAGTGAAACATCACTCAGTTCTGTTCCTCAGCACCTTATTTATTACTGTCTCTTCTTTAATCGCCGCTATATTTTGTGTGCTTTGCTGAATTCATTCACTTCTAATGCATGTTGTATGTTAATATGAAGTAATATTAATAACTTCTGAGCATCCAGAAATGTCCTTCTGTGTGACGTTTTTTGCTTTGTTGCCTTAATCCTGCATTGCTCTGTTCTTTGCGGTGTTTGGTATTTTGGGGTGTTATATGGTCTAGCTCTTCCAGATACTGCGGCAGGCCTGCTGGTGCGCAGCATCCACCTGGTCACTCAGAGGCTCAACTCCCAGTGGAGGCAAGACATGAGCATTTCACTCGCTGCCCTGGAACTGCTGGCTGGGCTGGCCAAGGTAAAGAGAATGTAGAAGCTCAGTGTAAGCATGTGCAATCATTACTAGCTGGACTAGCCAAGGTAAGACTGTTATCTTCCAGTACACCCATGATACTCAGGCCTCAGCCAGCTTTAGTTATTTTATAGAGTTTTGAAATAAATTTTGCAAAGGAGCTCTGTTCCAGGAACCAGCTTAACAGAAAGTCTGGACCTATTACAGGGCAAGTGAAACCAGCTGGTTATAAGGCGCGCTAACTTCATATGAATTAGAGCCCAACCTGTTTATTGGTCTCAGCCAACATTAGCCTGCCACAACTAAAATATTGACAGCTAATACATCCCTTTCCCAAATTATGCAGTGTAGCTTCACAGTGGTCTTGTGATACATTGGGGTGTTTCTTGCCACCTTCTAAGTCAGTTAATTTCCTAGTTTAGAATAAGGGAGTTGCCCTCACATTGTACCACAACTTACTGTAATGCGAGAGTTTCTTCAAAGATTGCAGTTTCTCTGACTTGTAATGATCGTGCAGTCTATTTTTACCACAGTGCATAAATAAACAACAATTTGCTTAATATGAAAATATGCTACTTGATGCACAATTCCGAGGTTCCATAAGATTATATCACTTTGTATACTTGTCTATGCATAATGAAATATGTCATCATTTTGAGGGGAAAAAAGCAAAATTTGCAAACATGTAAATGGTTCACAGTTGTATAAAAAAAACCCCTACTTTTTTAGTTTATATATTTGTAGTTTATATCTAGTATACAAAATTTGACTGTATTTTTGTGTTGGTTTTTTTTTTTGTTTTTATCAGGTAAAGGTGGGAGTCGACTCCGCAGACCGTAAACGTGCTGTCAGCTCTATATGTTGCTACATTGTGTTCCAGTGTAGCCGTCCAGCTCCTCTTCAGTCCAGAGACCTCCACTCCATGATTGTAGCTGCCTTCCAGTTTCTCTGTGTGTGGCTCACAGAGCACCCTGACATGTTAGATGAGAAGGTAAGTCTAAAGACTTGGTAGATAAGAGGGAAATAGTGTTTTGTATTGTATTGTAATTTTATTTATTTATTTTTTGGTGCCAGGATTGTTTGGTTGAGGTTTTGGAGATTGTAGAGCTGGGAATCTCAGGCAGTAAGTCCCGTCAGGATCAAGAAGTTCGACATAAAGGGGAGAAGGAACACAACCCGGCTTCCATGAGGGTGAAGGACGCTGCTGAGGCAACTTTGTCCTGGTGAGACTAAACTTCACTGCACCTTTCCATTGGCCATTCAAACACTTTGCATTGTGAAACAGTTATCATGATTGGTGCAGGGATTGGTGATTGAACAACATCCAGACAAAAGTCTGTGACTTTGATGCTGAAGTCTTGTAACCAGTCTGCAGCAACGCTTTGATGTTGTTGTTTCTATTTGTTATTTTTTTCTGCTTCTTCAGTATTCTAGCTGTCCCACTTTTTCTGCTGAACCTTCACACAGATGACTCTTGGATAGTGAAATATGTTGTATTCAATGACCCAGTTTCCTTATGTTTATGTTTTTGCTTGTGTTCCTCTGGTGCTCCCCAGTATCATGCAGGTGTTGGGGGCCTTCCCTTCTCCCAGTGGGCCTGCGTCTACTTGCAGCCTGCTGAATGAAGATACCCTGATTCGCTATGCCAGACTAAGTGCTACAGGAGCCAGTAACTTCCGTTACTTTGTCCTGGACAACTCTGTCATCCTTGCAATGCTGGAGCAACCTCTTGGCAACGAGCAAAGTCAGTAGCCTATTGTGTGTCCTTTGATAGAATTAGTAAGTTTGAATATTAGGAGAAAATGAAATGTCTGGTTTATTTTTAATATACCCTCCAAGGTAACCTTAATCAATAGGCCATCTTGTTTCTCTGTAAATGAGAGTGTCTTTGTCCTCACAGACCCCAGTCCTTCAGTGACAGTTTTGATCCGGGGGACAGCTGGCCGACATGCCTGGACCATGCAGCTCTTCCATCAGCCAAGAGGAGCCAGGGCTAATCAGAGGGTGAGATCACACTCTACATTACTACATAAGGAAACCTAACAAATTTTAAACCAACTCAGCTAAGAGAGATTTTAAATTTCCCTTTGTCAAACTTGTTCCTCTGATAACACAGTTCTGTTGTATACCTGTCGTCTTCTTTTCTCCCGCAGCAGATGTTTCTTCCTGAAGGCCGTCCAACACCCAACAATGGTGTGGGGATTAAGTACAATGTGAAGCAGAGGCCCTTCCCTGAGGAGGTGGATAAGATCCCTCTTGTCAAAGCTGATGTCAGTATTCCTGACCTGGATGACATTGTCAGTAAGGAGGTGAGAGACGAGCTTCCCGTCAAACCTTTCTGATTCCGCTTGTATCCACATTATGGCTGATAACACAAAAATTAAGTTATTCTCTTACAGATATCAGGCAAACCATGATTTGTTATAAATTTAATGGAACCTCACAGCAATTTAATCACTGGTATTATTTGTTATTGCACAAACTCAGGTGTGTTGTATGGGCTGGCAGGATGATTCACAAGCTTCAGATTCACTGATGAGTAATTGCCCTCATGTGAGTTATTAAAAAGAGGAGAGCTCATTGGGTGTTTCTTCTTAAAATGGGTTAAATCATCTGGTTTGGTGGTGATGATTTTGTGTGGTTTCTCAATCCAGTCCAATTTCTCTATAAAATTATCAGGGCCTCTCTGACACTGTGCCAACAAAGTTTATAAAGACTGGGTTAATTAAGGAGTTGTTGTACTGGATTGGATTTAATTGTATAGGAGATCCATGATTAAATGTTTCCCAAGTACAGATGACACTGTCATAACATTTGGGAGCCAGTATCTATTTGGACTGTGAGACTTGTCCTTCAGTTAATGTTGAATTTATGCAGGTGACAGTTGGCTGCTCTGTTTTAAAGATGTCCCATCCCCGTCTTTTCAGCTGGAAGTTCAGCACGACAAGCTTCGTAATCTGATGAGCAAGCAGATAGAGTATGAGAACGCCTTAGAGCGACACAGTGAGGAAATCTGGAAGTCCAAGCCTTTTCCTGACCCACAGACAGACTGCAAACCCCCTCCACCCTCGCAAGAGTTCCAGACAGCACGCCTGTTCCTCTCCCAGTTTGGCTTTTTGTCACTGGAGGCGCTTAAGGTCAGTTTGTTTTTATGTCTGATTACAAACTCTTTGATTGAGCAGTAATAAGTATATACGCCTCTTGTTTACTTATACATGATTGGTAGGTTTGCACTGTGTTTCTATTTAACACAGATATCTGACAGCTTTGTTCTTTCTACTGTTCTGGAAAAGTCGTGATGGGAATCTTGTTATATCTGAATTTGTAACATTTATGTATCACAAGGCTGAATGTATGTCATTGCATTAATGGATGATCACAATATTATAACTGCATGTGTGTCTTCAAGATCTTGAGCTGCTGAGTTAACTAGAAGACATGTTTACAAGAAAGTGCTAAACAGCTGTAACATGAGAGAAAAAGAAGAACAACTTTTAGCGTGAGACTCCTGCTTTCAGTCTGTCTCATTCCATCCAAACTAATCTAATAGAAGCCTTGAAGGCTCTTTAAATACAAGACAACTGGCTTTTTTCACATTTTATCAAGAAAACTAGTTCATAAAATCACAATCCTAACCGCAAATGGGACATGGCCTCTCTAATTATCATAGTGAGATAATCTGACCTCATGCATTATATATGCATTGTATTATTTCTAAATGGCAGAATACTGTCAAGACTTAAATCTGTGCGATAAAATTTTAATAAGAAGACTGAAGTTTATAAGGTTTATTCTGACTTCTGTTTGTTATAACTTTCAATTTACAATGTATAAATAATCACTGATAGGAACCCAACAACAGTCGTCTACCTCCTCACCTGATTGGCCTGGAGTCATCCTTGCCGGGATTTTTTGATGACATCAGCTACCTGGACCTGCTTCCCTGCCGACCTTTTGACACCGTCTTTATTTTCTATGTGAGAGCTGGACAGAAAAGCAGCCATGAGGTGAGGGAATACAGACTGATTGATTGTGGCTTAACTTTAAAATGTACTGATGTTGACTTAGTTCCTTCTTCTATGTTACTTTGTTTTTTCTTCTTCTGTGTGTGTAAAGTTATCTTTGGTTATCAGTGCATCTTGTTCTTGTTTTTGGTGATCAGATCCTTAGGAATGTAGAGTCTTCAGCCAGCGTACAGTCCCACTTTTTAGAATTCCTGTTGTCTTTGGGCTGGCCTGTGGATGTGGGACGCCACCCAGGCTGGACGGGACACTTGGATACCAGTTGGTCTGTAAATTACTGCTCTGACAGCAATGATGTGCAAACAGGTAAGATACTAAGCCAGACGATCATTGCAATTGTTATTTGTCTATCTAAATGTTGCTAGTGGCAACTCAGTTAATGTTGGAATGTTTTTTTTTCTTCTTCTTTTTTTGAAGAGGAAGCAGGAACTCCAGAGGACACCGGAGGTTCGGTGTTCAACGGAGAGAAGAAAGTTTTGTACTACGCTGATGCTCTGACAGAGATCGCCTTTGTTGTTCCATCTCTAACAGAAAATTCTGGTCAGTATTCACAATCTTCAGTATTAATTCAAAGGTACTGAAAGTCCTGTGGTGGATTGGAACTGGACAAAGTTGCCATTTGCTCTTGTTTTGCAGAGGAGTCTTCAGTGCACAGTGACTCCACAGTCGAGGCAGACACCAACTCAGAACTCATGCCTGGTATGCTTAAACAAGCCAATCTCACACTGGAACTGTTCCCGAACCATTCTGAAAACCTGGAGTCTGCCAAAAAGGTGAAATTAAGCTTCTGTGAGTATATGTGGCCTGTACTGTTTGACAAAATGCTTACTCAAACTGTGAACTTCCCATTTTTCTAGCTGAGTCCTTTAGTGAAGACAAAGAGGTCATCGACTGGAAAATCTTTCCCCCAGCTGGGGCCTGAAACGAAGGTGTTTGTGGTCTGGGTGGAGCGCTTTGATGATATTGGTAAGTGCATAGAATTATGCTGCCCACCACCCCTCATCTCATACTGTAATTTAAGACTTGTCCCTTCATAGATTATAGTCAGCCAATAAGTTTATTTTATTATAAAATACTTAACCTGTGTACACTTACAGGTTGTCTGTAAGATGGTGTTTGCTGAAGTATCAAAGTGCATGAAAGTCTTTATTTCTCTGTTTTTAGAGAACTTCCCTTTGACTGATCTCTTAGCGGAAACCAGCACGGGCTTGGAAGCTAGCATGAGTAACAGCACTTCCTGCAGGTATTCACAAGTTTATGCTCAAAGCACTTGGCTGCCAGTATGAAAAACATGTGGTTTCTGAATTGGTTTTGGTCAGGTGCAACAAGGAAGAAAGAAAAAACAATGCTGCAAAACCGAATTTGCAAAGCAGGAAGCGCTACATTGTGTGTGTGTGTGTGTGTGTGTGTGTGTGTGTGTGTGTGTGTGTGCGCGCGCGCGCGTGTGTGGCAGGCAGAAAAGAGGAACTGTGGTACAGCAGTGACAATAGTTGTCAAGTGCCTTTGAAGAAAAATTTAGTTTTTATGAAAAATTAAGTTTTAAAAAATCTTTTTAAATTTGACTTGAAGCATCAGTGTAGCTGTTTGTCAGCAGCATTACAAGTTATTTGAATAGATGGAGTATATTTATTTAAAATGTAGGTAGCTTATTATAGTTTCATATTTTGCAACTTTTTCATAAACAGTGTCTTATACAGTTTACTCCCACAATCAAAGCCATATTTCTTTTTGCCATTATCTTCTCATCCCTTTTCACTTTGTTCTGATTGCTGCAGGTCGGGGTTACTAGAAAAGGATGTTCCTTTAATCTTCATCCACCCTCTGAAGACGGGACTCTTTAGGATCCGCCTGCACGGAGCTGTGGGTAAATTTGGCATGGTGATTCCCCTTGTGGATGGCATGGTGGTCAGCCGCAGAGCTCTAGGTAATTGCTGTCTTCCTCTGACTTAATGTGTTTATTCTTACCTTACCACACTTCAAGTCTTAATGCATGCCAACGAATAATTTGCTCGCTATTAATGTGCACACATTAATATTTTATGATGGGTATTTTAGTTGGAAATGCACGTCATTTAGATAGTTTATGTTAGAGGTTCTGGTTTCTGGTTGTAAAAGTATTGCTCATCTTTGTATCATCAAGTTGCATTACCAAGAAACCATTTAAAACATTTATCTTTCCTGTGCTGATGAATAAATTTGAATGCGATGGAACTGTTGGCCAGCAGATGGCACAGTTAAGTGCCTGCCTTTACTTTGTCTTATAGAACATCAGCTTTGTCCCTCATTGGATACTCCAGCACACAGTTGTATCTGTGGATCTACATTTTCATGCAGAATAATCTACAGGAGTCATCTTTTTACAGGAAATTGCTTGAGCACTGACGAGCTTATGTTTTTGTGTCTTCCTCCCAGGCTTTCTTGTGCGTCAAACGGTCATCAACGTATGCCGACGGAAGCGCCTGGAAAGTGACTTGTACAACCCACCTCATGTGAGGCGGAAGCAGAAAATAACTGAAATTGTGCAGCGTTACCGCAACAAACAACTGGAGCCCGAGTTTTACACCTCGCTCTTCCATGAGGTGGGAGAGGGAAAGCCTCACCTCTAACCCTCCCCCACAATGCCCTGTCCTAACACTGGCACACAAGCGCACACAACAGCAGACACACACACACACACACACACACACACATGCACGTACTCTCTTTTATTCTGTAGTCATAAACCATTTACAACTGTGCTTACACACACACATACACACACACAGAATCTTTATATTTATACTGTATAATTTTGTTATTTATATGAATACATATATCAACACTGTTTGCCTTTGACTCTTAGATCAAAGTGTCAAAAACCATGCCAAGGTGGGGGAAAAAAAACAAAAAAAAAAACTACATTTCTGTGTTGCGGCTACTCACTGAAGCTCTGAATGGCTGAAGTGCAACAGTGAACGTTTTCTCCTTGTTTTAGGTTCATGCTTCATGGCAAAACAATTTCTGCTTGTCTTTAACTGCAATACAGTAGTTACACTGTTGGCCTTTCTGAAATTGTAAAAAGTTTGTCCGTCAAACCTTGTAATATGAATGAACTTCATGAGGTTTGGTAATACAAAGTTGTGTCCAAAATTCAGATTTGCTCATCTCTTTTTGTTTCTCACAGTTTTATGGTTAGTTTTTTGCCAAGGAGATAAAATGCAACATACACACATACACACACATACACACAC
>JAVDPK010001643.1:800892-816522 GCA_034780415.1 Cichlasoma orientale
CGCACACACACACACACACACACACACACACACACACACACACACACACACACACACACACAACCCAGTGTTTTCTGTCTAGGGTCCAGCTCAGCAGAAAACCCTCAGTGAGAACCCTCGCTGGGAGCCAAGGATTTGTCACTATGCAGCTCACTGTGGTGTTGATAAGGAAAGTCTGGCTGTGGGAGCTCAGAACATATGTTCCCAGTAAAGATACAGATAGGCTCAGGATGGGGGGTTAGACAGGTTTGGGATGCGTAGTCCCACAGTGTCAAAAGGCTAAGATGGTCATTTAAATTACTGGTTATATCATCGTAATAAGTAATGTTTTTGTGCAGCTTCTTCTCTTCTTTTTCTCACCGTTCCTCATCGGTCGGATAACGCCTGCATTTCCCAGAATGCCTTTAACGGCTCATTCAGAATGTGTGGCATATTGATGGATTTTGCTGTGTAATGAAAAGTGACTTGTGCCTGTGACTACACAACACAGTGTACGGATGAAAAGCTTTCCAGTCCGCTCGTGCTGCTGTCCCACTCTTGTGTGTTGATTGTCGGTGCCGTTTATTTGGTTTTGCTTGTGTGAAATTAACACTTAGATGTGACTGATCTGAACCCTGTGAAGCCTAACTACTCCTGACCTTATCCCACAGGAATATAGCAGTTTATATTAGTTTAATTATCAGCAATGGTTGCTTAGTTAATATTTCAGTGTATATCAATATATACTTCTGTAGCCACTTTATGGTTTTGTTTCTTAGGCTGGTTCAGGGTTTTCTGAATGGTAGCCGTTGACTGCCTTCATCACTCTCCATTGCCCTGTCGCTGATTTATTTTCCACCTCCCTTTATGCACTTAAAAAACCCTGTGGATCTTAAAGCCCTGAGCAGAGAGGCTCCTCAATTGCAATGATTGCAATGACACACACACACAAAAAAAGAGATGGTTATCCGGTTTTGGCACCTCAGCCATTCTGCATGTCACTCATCCCTTGGCAATTACCAGCGCCAGCAAGCTCATCCAATGTGCTGCAGGGAAGCGTGTGGGGATAGTGGGAGGACAAGAGGTGAGAAGGGGGTTGGGGGTGTGAAAAGAGGGATTAGAGGATTCATTTTTTTCCCTCCTCACTGTTATCACTGCAAATCTCTAAATCTATTAACTCTTTGAGTAGATCGGAAGCAGCCGCATTTAAACAAGCTCATCCCCTCTCAGTTTCAAGTTTATGATCATGGCTGCTCTTTTTCTGGATTTTCCCAGACACGATGCACCAAAATGTCTGTGATAGGAATATGGTCAGTGCCGTCATACCTGGTGGATGTGAGGGATTTTCCTTGAAAACCATAAATATGGTTGGTTGTCATTTGGACAGTTTTTTTCCCCCGACCGCACTGACCCATGTCTCGGTGAATCCTGCCCTGCAAACACAATAATGGGAATGAGCGGCAAATAGTTTTTTCAGCTTACGACCTTCCTTCTTAATTCTGAGAAGTGAGTGATGGAAAAGCGCAGAGTGACCACAAAGGTCTTGTCAGTGCTGTGGGATAATAGGAAACATCTGGAAGTGCTGCGACCTTTGCTTTGGGTCGCACACAAGTGAGATTACTCATCTAATGCTAATGTGCGTTTCCGTGAATAAGTGAAATTGTGTTTTGATGTTAGTCTGCACAAGTGCCATGTAGCTGCATTTTTTTAACACCTTTTTGGATGTTGTTCACCTTTCTACATGCAGTGTTGACAGCACTGCTAAGCAAACAGGATGACATGTGTACACATATTAAAAATATGTAATGCTCGCAAAGGTAGACATGCAGAAAGCCACCAATGAGCTTCCTCTACAAGCACAAGCCTGCGTCTACCTTTTTCCTTTTCTTCTTTTTTCATTTTTTGTCTGCTTCATCTCTCTCTCTCTCTCACTCTCTCTCAGTCTCGCACGCTCTCTCTCTCTCTCTCTCTCTCTCTCCTTCTCCCTCTTCCTCTCCTTCTCCCTCCCCACTTAGTGGGAAAGACCAGCATCGGATTTCTCTGGGCTAGGGCATATAAATAGCTTAAGATTCTAGCTCTCGTCCTGGCCACAACGCTGGTGGTTTCAGTTCACTGCAGCCGTAGCTGAAGTCACACACACATCACATATATGAGTGAGGGTGGGGGGCAGCCTGTGGAGACTGAACAGCAGGTAGAACAGTTACTGTGGCAGACTGCTGGGACTTTTTGAGGGTTTTTATTATTGCTGGGCTTTAAGCCCTGCTCGACAAACTTGGGAGTGTCTGAATGCCTTCAGATGAAGGGGAGCTGAACACGTTGGCTGTAAAATATTCTATATTAACATTTAATCAGTAAATGTTATCGTCTCGCTTTGGATTCTGAGTTAACTGTACTTCGGTTCATTGCATAAGCCACTGATTTTCATATAAATAAATGTTTCAAGCTGCTACTGTGCACCCTTCCATCACACTCTGGACAATTGGTACCTTGCAGTGTGGGTACTGCACCAGACGAACTTATTACAATGCCAGGGTGGCAAATGTCAGTTTCCAACTTAATCTCTGTGCTTTTTTTAGTCATGTGTTTTGATAAGCCATTTCTTTGAAGCATAAGACTGTGGCAGGAATTTAAAGCATTCAAGTTAACAAGTCTAAACCACTGTAACACCCAGAGGCATGATGCAAAAGCAAAGAAGAGCGCTCTTCTCTTTACAAGAGATGCTTGCAGATTATCAGAAGAAATCACATTTTATAGTTCCTGTTTTTGGTTGCAGTGCACATTTTTACTGTATCCCAATTTTTTTCCCTGTTAGCAGTTTCTGCGTTCTGTTTAGGAGCGTGTCCTTTCAAATCTGTGCTGTGCCGAGGTGCAGAAGTCATGGAACAAGCATTTCATATCTTGTCAATGTGTCAAATATCAGATCATGTAATGTCCAGTGAGACCTTACGCATTCAGTGTTTGTGCCGACTGGGAACAGTAAAACCGTGTATGCAAAGCACCATGAAGTGCTTTTCAACAGGCTGATATACGATACAGCAGATGACACGGCCTGAATAGTAAAAACAAGGCAACGTGAGCTCTCTAACGTTCTTCGAGATCACATCGTGAGCTGGACAAAGTTGGGACGCGTACTTTCTTGGGGAAGACACTGGGTGCACGAAGTGTGCAGCATGGTGAAAAAGGTAGCAGGATGGACGGATGTCTGCAGAATGACTTGGCACAAGCTGTCCCAAGAGGGTTTGGTTTACAGACCGAGGCAGCAGGATTACAATGTTTGTTTGCTTTTTCAAATACTACCAGATGTCCGGCTTCTTTCAGGGGGTTAAAGGTCATTTGCCTGATAGAAAAATGCTGGACTAGTACAACTTCGCACAAAACGTATTAAGGGTACAGATTGCGGCAAAGATATTTGATAAAGCCTGGATAACATTACCAAACCAATCAGTTGGCTTTATATAGACTAATAACAAACTTCCAATTTGCCTCACACAGGGCTTTACAGTCTGTACAGTATACGAAGCTCACCCCTTTTCAGTTTTTATTGACATATGCGGTTTGTATTGGATTCATAAGCAGGCGGGTTGTGTCACTTTGTGATCAAGTAGAGATGTTGTGAAGTGGCAAATTGAATTTTGCTTTAAAATCAGCTCAAGTCTAGCAGCTCTCTCTGCTGAGTGAATGCCCGTCTGAGGGTTATTCCTGTTTTACTTTGGCTCTTTATAACTCTCCCTTTATGTCTTCTAAAAACAAGGTTCTTTTTGTGTTTTTGCCAGCTCGAGTTTACAGTTACTTCCTCCAGTTACTTCAACCTCACGCCATTTCAGCTACTTTTTTTTTTTGGGGGGGGGGGGGGATGCTGCCGCCACAAGCTACTAATGAGAACAACAGCATTATCCTCTCGGTTATGCAGTCACTACTTCCTTTTTAGTGTCTTTTGTACTGAGTGGCATTCAGAAATGCATAGTAAAAGAGAGGCTTGTAGACAGCTAGAAATACATATGGTAACATTATTCCGTAGCTACTTCATAATGATAATTTTAAACCACAAACGTAGACACTACTCATTCCCGCTTTGGAGAATGCCAGCTGTATGTGATGGTCTGAGTGGTGGAGTGATGGGAAGATCCATGTAAGACAGAACATTGCTGGATTTGGACATGACTCAATTAATTAATGAGCTTTGAGATAAACAATTTCACTGACTAACCAATGGGTGAAGCTCTTCGGTGTGTATATATATATGTATATATTTAAGTCCGCTAGTCAAAGAAGCTCCTGACAATGTTGTGGTAACTGTTCATGACAGCTGCTGACAAAATCTTGGGCCTGGTAGCTGAAGGGCCTTTATATTGGCATTTGGTAGCTGCGATGACATTTTTTTTTGCCAACTCGCATGGCATTATAAAAGGCTTGAGTCACATATGTTTGCACTGTAATTAATTTTTGATCTCACATACTGACAGGAAACCTTTTAGGAAATGTTTCTAAGCTTTGATGTGACAGATTAGCAAAGTCAGTTTTCTGGGATTTTTGCCTCCAGCGTACAGGAGCCTTTGCGGGGCGGGTAAGCGACCAAAAAAACAAAGCAAAACAAACATTCTCTTTCTATCATAAGAGTATTTGTGGTTCATTACTTAACTTGCACTGCAGCTGGATATAGTGAATCAAAACTGACCTGCAAATATCACTTCTAGAAGTGGAAACTTGCACCTGTGTTTAGCTGCATTTGTGGCTGTCAAAATGAGAAGTGAGATAGGATGTAGGTTTGTGTTTTCAGAGACTGCGAAGTGCTTTTTCAGACAGGCAGGGCTTTGACTAGCTGCTCTCTGCCCATTGAATGCTGTTCTCTATCAGGCTGGTAAACACTGTTTAAGTCAGAACCAGTGAATGATCTCTATGATCTTCCCCCTTGCTTTGCCAAAGGGCCATTATGGTGTAATGTAAGCCACTAATTTGTGTCTTTGCCACCATTCAATTTCCTCCCTATCTGTGCCCGTGGCCTTGTTTATGTCTGCCCAGCTGAATGTTAGGTGTGGCATTCTTGGTTTGGTTTTGCTTGGCTATGTACATGAAAGCAAACTGAAATGCTCTCTTGGAAACACATGTATGAACATTATGAAGTTTGCATTAAGTGATCACCTGTGCTACATCATTTTTCTTTGGTCATTTGGAAGCTTCACAGGTCTCTGATGGCTTACTCGTCTTCATGCTTGCCACACTCTGTGGTCCAGTCTGCAATCCCTGTGTCTGTCAGCACCAAAAAAAAACCCCCCAAAAAGCAAGTGTCCAAATGTCCAGATGGCCTCTGCAATCTGGTCCATGATGTTATCAGCAGATCAACACATGTCACCCTTCAATAGGAAAGCAACTTCATAGACAAACTTGGAGAGCTTGCCGGATGTTCCCTTTAAAGACAAAATGTCATTTTAGCCGTGTAGACTACAGGTAGAGATGAAGTTGTAATGTGGATATAATGTTGTGCCACAGTGGAAAAGCTAAAAGATGGAAAACTATTATTGTGGATTAGCTGTTATGATTTATGGCTGATAGAAGGACCACATGCCTCCTCCTGGATGTTTTCTCTTTTGGAGTTTGGTCTGGTATACAGCAGCTTGTAGTACAATATGTGCAAAGTAACTTTGTGCAATATTGGACAGAAATGTTGGCAAGCTCAGAAATTTTAATTGTAAAATTCTAGCAGCTGTGAAACCTTTTGAAAATTTCAAGTTTCGAAGGCCTAACGTGCTTACTACGCCAATCTTAACAATTTGTCATCTGAGGTATCCGAAATATGTCGTCTACATAGTCAACATGTGTGTCAATCCATTCATTCATACACCAGAGTTGTGATGAGTAGCCAGTTTTAAACAGGAAGTCTCCGGTCCAGTGCTTTCTGTCTGTCCTCTGTCGCTGAGGCACTGTGTCATCCCCCAGTCGTGTTTAGTTTCCGCCCATGTGAACAGCTCAAAGAGCCCTGAAGTTTAAAGTCCTTCAAAGCGGAAGTGAGTGAGATGGGGAGGGAAAAAAAACTGGACAAGGCTCAAAGAAGACTTTGTGTTTTGGTGATTGGCTCTGCCAAAAAGGCTTTCTCTTGGAAGACAGCAAGGGACTGGTTGGTGGGTGAAGGGGGGAGCTGAGGGAGTTTTTGGAGGGTTGGGGAGCGATGTGAATTACGGCTTCAGGGAGAAAGAATTCTGCTAAGGTTTGCTGGGGTCCCTCATTATGGCAACGCCACGGGCCATTCTCTGGCTCTGCTGCACTCAGGCCACAAAGAGGGGATTTCTTCATTTATTTATTCAATTTCATGCCATGTCGACCCCTAAATGGCCCCATTCCCTCTCCAAAATGCCCTGTCTCCCTTTGTGGCCAGCCACCCCAATCCTCTCTCCGAAAAGAGAGATCCTTAATGGATGCATTGTTTTAAGCTTGTTGTTGTTTTCTCTTGGATGAGAAGGGGTAGAGAGTTCGAGGCTGGTGACCTGAGAACTTGCATAGAAAGTGCCTGAATCTGTCGATCTGTGGTTCTGTTTGAGGTTTGCTTCAGTAGGTGTGGGAACCACGGCGAATTGAAAAGGGACTCTGAGGGCCTGCTAGAAAAACCTTGACAAGTGTTAGAGCTTGTTCTTGATATACAGGGTCTCTTGTGAGATATCTGAATTGAGTGAGATGGCCCAGCATTGTTGCTGAATGCTGATGTAGCCATGGGTAGGCAGAAAAATGCCCCAGTTTTGCTCCCATTAACACCGTTGTCCCTCTCATTGTGGAGAGAAATGAGGGAAAAAATGCACTCTTAAAGAAGATAATCAAATTTGATATTTGCAGTAAAGCGATGACGTGCTGAGGGCAGCGCAGTCTGAATGGATTTCTAACAGCGAGTCTATAATACACTTGAAAGTCTGCTCTTTGAAAGGATTTAATCCAGAGAAATGGTTATGGAAACATTTGACATACACATGAAGTAACCATTACACCATCGTTGTTATTGATTTCCCATACATTACATTCAAATTAGCGCTTGCTCTAGTGAGAAATGGGAAGTATAGAATCCATCAGGTCATGCTGATGGCAGCAAAACGAATGCTAATATTCCGTGTCGCTCGTCATATATGTTGCTGTTTATTCTGAAGCCCATTGAAGCATTAATCTCATTGTCCAGTGGGTCAAAGTGTGTGTGTGTCCACTGGATTTCATTAAATTATCCAGTTTTACTGAGAATTCATTAGACTTCCAGAGCAACTTATATTCCAGGTTCTTTCCTTCTTGTTTTTCAGTATAAAATCTTGGCAGCGGAGATGCACAAGTTCACTTTGAGTTGGTCTTTGGTTAAACTGCTGAAAGTAAGCGTCAAACTTAAAAACATCCCCAGCTGCTGACTGAGTGACCCTTAACATCCTCTGCTCGTGGCTGCTGTGGTAGCTTCGACCGTGTGTGCGTGATTGGCTCCTGTGTTGCAACTTGACCTAGTTTGGCAGTCGTTACATTACTTCTCGTCATTTTCATGCTGGTTTCTACTAATGCAGTCTATTCATGACTTGCGTAAATAAATTGTAGTATTGTAAAATTTGGACCGCATAATGAAAAGGTAGATAAAAATAATTTTTTGGCTTTTTTGTTCAATGAAGACACTTCAGAGCGGCGTGTTTTTGTTTGTGGGCTTCTTTGCCAAAGTGAAGGCTTTTCGCTTGAAAAATGAGTCATGTTTCATAGTTTGCTCAGCTGCAGGTAGAAAGCTCTTTTCAGAAGCAGACAAAGCAGACGTGAAGGCAGCAGGCATCTTACTAACTGTCCAGTGGAGCGAAAACGTAGCCCAAACCAGCATATGGTCCATCTGCATCTTCACACCTTACTGTCTGGCCCTTCTTCGCTCTGATAAACCTCAGCATTTAGCAGCCCCCTTAACCCACAATGACACTTTAGCTGTCATTTATAATAAATACGGCCTTATGCCTCGCGTGATACAAGACCAGTTTTTGTGTGTAAGGCTGCAACCTGAAGCTTCTGTAATGGGTGTCAAGATTATTATTATTTATTTATTTATTTATTTCTGTCCATTGTATTTTACCCATACTAATAAATAACATCAACTCCCATTTTGTAAAATGTTGACAACATATTGCCTTTTCAGCGCAGCCAGATGTTAAAAAAAAATTCAGCAATTTAAACCATTCCTAAGTCTCGAGACCACGGTGTGATTTATTTGTTTGCTACGGTTTGGTTGCACGCTAGCACGCAGACTTTACTTAGAGCACAGCTGAGTTTAGTGGGCATCAAACGTGTCGTATGCTTCCTTTTCACAAAAGCCACACTTCCTGTCCAGAAATGACATCTGCTGCTTTTGTGTCGAGAGGGGCTGCTTCAGTCTGCAGACTTGTTTGTTTTCCTTCCCCGCTGAGTCCAACCGCTGCCTAGCTGCTTGAGAAGAAACTAAATTCTTGTCGCTGATTTGAGTGTCAAAAAAAAAAAAGGAAAAAAAAAGAAAACGCTCTGGCCTTTGTTCTTTGCCATTGCCATTTTGTTTTCACTTCCTGTTTGCATGTCACACAGTCACACAGAGGCACGCGTGTGCACTTCTTCTGTTGCAGTTTGGGATTTTTTTAACTTGTCTTCAGTTTTTCTTGCACATACTTTTTTCCAATAGTAAAAAAAAAAAAAAAAAAAGAGAGTGACTCAGCTTGGTGGGATCCTCCGACCTTACTTCAACCTGCTCACATGCTGCTTCACAGAGTGACGCATTTGACAGCATTTATGCAATCCGGGAGAGAGAGAGTGATGCCTGCCTGTGCATGAAATGTACATCGTCTGTCACCATCGTTTTTGTTGACTGATTTTCTGACCAGGCTGTCACAATGTAGTAGCCCCTTCCACTGTCATCACAGCAATGCACACTTAAGTCATACAAATGATGTGGGTTGTAGTATTTCCAGTTTGCACTCACTTGCACTACTCTCCATATTTCCAGTGGACCTGTGAGCAATTTTCTGAGTGACAAGAACTTGCACACATAGTATCTTAATGAAAATCCTTTGTGAAAACAGTTTTGTACACCAGCTAGGTTATAAGTGAATGCAGAGGCATGGGCGTTGGTGCGGGTTTGCTATATTAAACGAGCAGTCGGGTTTCTAGGAAATCAGATACATAAAAATGGCTCTTTAGGTCATTTTAAGATTTTAAGCTGGATCCTTCAACTCTCTCTTTTAAGGACCTTCATGTACAGTCATGTAAAAAACCATTTCAGTCAGGTTGAGTTCCAGACTTTGCAGCCATTCTGTTATAGATTTGTTGCTGTGCTTGGACTCATTTTCCGGTTGCATGAACCAGTTTTGGTCACACTTTAGCTGCCAGACAGACGGCCTCACATTTAACTTGAGAATATTTTGTTATATAGAGGAGTTCATGGTCAACTCAACAACTGCAAGGTGCTCAGGTCCTGTTGCTGCAACATCGTCACCTCTCCACCACCGTGCATCACAGTTAGTATGAGGTGTTGGTGCTGATTCTGTGTTTTTCATTGTTGTGCATTATAGCCAGACATCTCCACTTTGCTCTCATTGTTTCGTGAAGTTTCACAGTTTGTTCCGATGCAACTTTGCAAACGTAAGCCCTTCTTTTTTTTTTACAGAAAACAGGTTTTCTGCCGGCAGCCCTTCCAAACAAACCGCACTCTTTTAGTCTTCTTCTAATTGTACAGTCATGAACTTTAACATTTAACATGCTACCTGAGGCCTGTAGAGTGTAAGCTGTAGCTCTTTGAGGTGAATCTGCTGGGACGTCCAGTCCTGGGAAGACTGTGGCATTGTGTTAATCCACACCTGAATGCTCCAGAGCAGCAAACTGTCAGAACTTCTGCTTTGATAGAGGTGCTCACACCTGTTTATGATCAATAAATTAAGTGCATTTGATTAGCAGCACCTGGCTGCTACTTACTCTCTTAATTCCTATGAAAGCTGTAAGGGTGGAATTTGTTTTTCACAAGGTTACACAGACTGCTGTGAAAACCTTGTCACATGGCTGTATTTGGTTTCTCTCATTATGCAGCTAATTTAAACAGCTTTAGTTTGACTCTCACCATTTCAATCCCGAAATATAAACACAATTGTTATACGTCACTACGGTGGCTCTCTTAAATGCATGTAAGGAGTCACAGCTAAGTAATTTTAATAATAGGAGACATTTTCCTGCATATTGCTTTCATGATTGTGAGTTTCAACCCTCGTGAGCTTCTGTGAGCACTTTCAGAAGTGTTGCAGGCTTTTGAGTGCCAGTGGGTAAAAATAGTTTTTAACAATTATTGAGCAATAGAAAAAAAAGGACAAGATTCTGAAAGATGCTGCAATATTGCGTATACAATAATAATGCAGTGTGGACTTTTAAATGCCTAACTGCATTATTAATATGACTTTCAACTACTTCCTGTATGGAGGATGTTGGACTTTCCAGGGTAAATCATCGTGAAATGTCAGTGGTACGATTCTGCATCAGTGTACTTGGCAGCTGCTTTGTGGTTTATCAAGGAGTTTCTGGTTGTGGTCTCCTGTGGGATTGCATCACGAGCAGTTTTCCCTTACTGCCCCTCACCCCTGTGGCATCATGTGCAATATCCTTGCTGCGCTCCGTGCTGCAGCTGAGCCCTCTTCCGATCCAGTGTGACTCATTGTTACGAGTCCAAAAGTATCAAAAAATGGATGTGTCCCATATGGCCAACTATTATTAACACGCTGATTGATATCATTGCTATTTTTAGGTATTGGAGGGTAACTAGGCGCACCATCTAATGCGGGCTACTCAGGGAAACCAGTGCAGGCTACACTGTACTCTCTTTCCCCGCAGTTTTGTTTTGTTGCTGCAAAACGCCTTCATCTCCTTTCTCATCTCCATCAGACTCATAGTGAATTTCAGGTCTGACTCAGATTTCAGACATCTGAAAGACAGACTGGTCAACTTCAACCAGTGCAGACAGGCTTGTTTTTGCTGTGCATCATTCAAGTAAATATTATTCATTAATGTCTGATCCTCTGCTGAACATGACTTTACACCGACACACACACACACACACACACACACACACACACACACACACACACACACACCTCACTGATGATGATTTGCTGATGTCAGAGAGGAGGCCGAGAAGGTCACCCGAGATGGCGATATGAAAGTAAACAAGGACCATCAGCCGCAGCTCGCTGTCTCACAGTGTGTTAATTAAGTAGTAATGAGCATAACAATGCATCCAATGGGATGGAGTAGAATTACAGTGTTTTTCCAATAACAACTGGCTTGGCTATGCACCGTGGAAAGGGTGGGTCTAGTCAATATCCGTATCTCATTTCCAGTTTGTGTGTCTGTGCGTAATGCTCTGAGATATTGTCCTCTATGCAAATGATGCATGACTTGTAATATGCTGAGGGTTTTCTAAAAGTGCAGTCGCATCTGCTTATTTTGTGGGAGCACACTAGAATGAGAAAAATTGCATCTTTCACAGTGACAAAGCCAATCACAAATTGTGTTTGCCTTGTGAGTATTTTTTACTTGTCATACTGTATGCCAAGTTATTTAGATTGCAGAGGAAGTTGAAACAAATGATGTCAGAGTATCTCTAACTTCTGCCTAAGTGTGACTGAACTGTCTGTTCACTTGGCAGGAAGTTACCGTCTTGGGTGGTCATCAATGTAAAGGCTCAATAAACAGCTGAATATGAAAATCAGCCCAGACTGCAGTTTGTCCAATTATGCTGCCTGGCTGTTCATGCACAGTGAACTGCTGTCCATCAGATGCCAACATATTTCCAGTTATAGCCATAATACCTTCCTCTGGGGCAATTTCCTGTTTCTGATTCTGATCACGCACTCAAAAATATTACGGTACAAACTGCATAAACTCTCAGTTTGTGTAAACTTGGACATGCTTGGTGTGCATGCTCAGTTTATGCTCTGCACTGTCCTGGATGCTGACTTCTCTGTCTTAGTCATGATGGTGGACAGAGAAAGCCAATTTTCTCTCCAAATAAACCTGTCTGCTTTGTGATGGAACAATGAAGACAGCCAATACAGCTCTGGATGAGACTGTCCTTGTTGGGGTTGGACCTGGACTGAAAGGAATTCTTTGTTCCTTCTTCCTACCATCCTTCCTGCTGACCCCTGCATCGCTACATCTGTGTGGCACATTTGTTAAAGGAGTGATTCCTGCCTGGATGGTAGCTGTGTAAAATGTCAGTAAGGAATAAATGATACTTTACTTTATACCTCACCCTCTGCCTCACCGTTGTGCCTTTGCCTTTTTTTTTGTTTGTTTGTTTATTTGTTTCACCCTTTGCCTCTTTGGCTCCTTTCTTCACCCGCCACACCCTCACTCAGTTCTACCCCGCGACTAAGGAAAAGCTCTGTTTCCTGCTTGTCTCGTATCCTCTGCTGGGGAGCAATCTCTCACTTGAGTGACTCCTACAGTGTGGACACAGTACAAGCTGCCATATGGGAGATTTAATTAGTGTATGCCTCAAGCGCAATCAGCTCCCTCCCAAAAACCAGTCAAAAACACGACAACTACTGCTTCCCTTTAATACGGGTCTTAATTAGCGAGGTCACAGCTCACTGCTGAGGACTTGTGCTTTCTATTTTGGTACGACTTACGCAAAAGCTAGTAAAGAGAAACAGAAATAGAGACAATCCTTCCATTAAAGTCAGAGGAAATTATAAAATTGCTGGCTGACTGCTTGGTTGGCTTGGTTCTTTAGAGTTGGCTTTATTCTTTAGAGCAAGTGTCTGATTACAAGTGTCAGCCTTTAATTACAGGAAGTGACTTTCTGTAAGTGGTGTGATGTGTGACTGCACGGAGCATGAAAACATTTTCTATAAATTTACCTAAATTGCAAAAACGGATTCTGATACTTTGCTCTAGTCGTATATAGTTATGCAGGCAGTTTGTGTTACGAAGGTGTCATTAGGTTTCATAGGTGCTATGTCATGAGTGGCGCATATTCAACTTCACAACTCTTGCATCCGATTGCACGCAATACTGAACATTTAATGCATTTTGAGTACTGAGCAACAAAAACATGCCATTATTTGATATCAGATGGTCAGCTTATTATGGATTTTTTTTTTTTTTTTTACTTCTTTCCAACTCTACAGTCTATATAGGGGAAACTTTTGTGTCTTTCAACCTACGTTTTATTGTAGCTCAGTCAGAAATTTGGCATATTTTGCTAAATAGGGGTGATATGTAAGACAAGTGGTATATAGTCTATACCAGATGGGCTCAAATGCATTTGTCTGTCTCCAGCTATAACATTGGATGGAAGAAAGTATTGCTTTGCAAACCTGTAATGAAACTTTCATTGCTTTAGCTTTTGTCACCGTGAGTGTTAATGTCCAAACTTTAACCCCTTTCACCAGAATTGTGCATTATTCATTGGTACATTGTCCTCGTTTTGGAGTTGACTCACACGATCTCGAAACTTGAACAATAAAGCAAAAAGTAATAGGCGCTCCTTTAATCGCTGAGCATTTTATAACATGTCATTCTAGGCATGCATGTTGTATCATTTGTCTCAATAGCGCCAAAGTATCAGGTGAAGGCTTAGAGTTTAGAGCAGTAATCTCACTGAACCCAGTACTTCTTTGTAACACCCTTGATCCACATGGAAAGCTATCAGTTTTCAGATCTGAGGCAATGAAATGCAGGCAGACACAACAGCAGGAGCCTGCCTGATGAAGGAGGCTGCAGGAGTAGAGTTTTATTCGTTGGTTTGGGGATACATATCTCCTTTCCGATATCCCTTTCTTTTCAGGATAGTAGTGGCGTCTGCAGAGGACAGTCAGACTGAGGCAGGTTAAGCCTGTCAGACAGTGCAATAGACAGAAAAATGGGGAAGAGCAAATAAAAGAAACTGTTTGCAGATTCACTTCCCTTTTATTCAGCATTCTGGGTTTTTTTTTTTTCTCACCAAGTCAGGATTCTGATTGGCAGGCATGAACATACACAAAAGCTAATCTGCACACACAAGCAAAGCTCAACTTGACATGAGCCTATTATGACCATCTCGGTGAAGTGGTGTGTTTAGACGCTGCAACAATGAAGCAGCTATTTTGGAGGATGCCTTACAGCTGAATGCTCAGGTGCATTAGTTTCCTCTCATAAAGATCCATACTGTGAGCTTTAAGTGTAAAAGGAAAAGTTTTCTTATCTTATTGCACCCAAGGGACAGTGAAAGAGCTCTGAAATCTCTGTCTGGTACCTGAAAAGACATTTTCATGAAGCATGTAAGGGTATATGTGGTTTTCCGTTCAAAAGCATGTGTGGTTGTGTTCATGCATTGAATCTGTCTGCGCCGTATCTGTTTCCTCAAAGCAAAGATTGCCTATATCCTACATTTAAAATAGTCCGAAGAGGGAAGCTGGACTTCCACTTCCAGAGTAGTTCTGTATGCATGAGAGACGATTCGAGATTACCAAAGGTATTCACTCAGCCATCCAAATCATTGAATTTAGGTGTTCCAATCACTTCCATAGCCACAGGTGTATAAACCAAGCACCTAGGGCGAGCATTTGTGAAAGAATGGGTCGCTCTCAGGAGCTCAGTGAATTCCAGCGTGGTACTGTGATAGGATGCCACCTGTGCAACAAGTCCAGTCATGAAATTTCCTCACTACTAAATATTCCTCAGAACTGTTAGAGGGATTATCATAAAGTGGAAGCGACTGGGAATGACAGCAAAGTGGTAGGTCACGTAAAATCACAGAGCGGGGTCAGCGGATGCTGAGGTGCATAGTGTGCAGAGGTCAATCACTGCAGACCTCCAAACTTCATGTGGCAATGAATTTGAATATATTGTACACACTGTTCTTAGCTCAAGAACAGTGTGTAGAGAGCTTCATGGAAGCATCATGGGTTTCCATGGCCGAGCAGAATATGTGAAGGCAGACGAGTGAATACTTTTGGGAATATAGTGTATCTTGCTATCTTGCTGAACGTGAATAAAGACTCTAATGATCCCCAGTCTGTTTATATTCTCATAGATGTACATATATCAGCCCTCTACCTTATTGACACTGATGTGCGGTGCTTGTTTTCAAACCTGTTTTTTGTCTGCTTCCTCATCAGGCATTTTTGCACAGAATCAGACAAACTCCAGATGACCAACAGTGTCTCTCACCTGAACATGTCAAGGTACGACTGACTTTTAATTACAAATATCCAAAATCTTCCATGTGAATGCTATTTGGTCACTGATTTCTTTACTCTTCCCTCATCTGTGTCCTCCTCTTTGGTCGCCTCTGTGCTCTTTTCCTTCTTCTCATCGCATCCTTCCTCTTCATCCCTTCCTTCCTCTGTATCCCCTCCCTTTACCTCATCCTCTTGATTTATAGATTCTGTTTTCAAATATTGAAGACATCCTTGAGCTGCACAAAGAGGTGTTGTCTGCAGTGGAGGCCAGCCTGTCGCCTGAACCTCAGCCTCACCAAGCACTGGGACACGTGTTCCTCCAGTTTGTAAGTGCAGGACACACACAAAGATGCACATAAAACTGCAGACTGTTACATACACAAGCACAGGAGGGCATGCGTGCAGGAGAACTTGGACACACACACACACACACACACACACACACACACACACACACACACACACACACACACACACCCACACACACACA
>JAVDPK010001643.1:816622-841848 GCA_034780415.1 Cichlasoma orientale
ACACACACACACACACACACACACACACACACACACACACACACACACACACACACACACACACACACAAACTCTTTTCATGGGCTACCCGTAACCACAGATGCAGGGAAAGCGTGCAAAGCCTGCTGTGGAAATACCCCTTAATTCTCTCTTTCTCACATGAAACACTCCTCCCATCCCCTATTCACCAATACACTCTCACAGACTAACCCCCCCACCCCCACACACCCCACACCTTACTTTTCCTCCTTCTCGGAACTGACCTGCATCCTGTCAGGCAAAAGTCTCTCTTCCTTCAATCTGTCTATACCAGTCTTTGCTAACATCTCCTCCTTTTGCAAATCTATCCCTCCATATAGAGATTCCTCTCTGCTCTGCAACTCCAATACACACTCCTCCACCCCACCACCCCGCTCCACTCAGTTTGAACTCGTTTGGCCCCAGGAAACAAACAAAAAAGGGTCTGTGTCCGGGGAGGAAGACATGGTGTGTCACTCAGAGAGGGGACAATGCTTCTGCTGGTAGCACTCAATCTCAGGCTTCTTCTCTACCTCTCTGTTTATTTCTCTCTGATAAACTATCTTGACTTTACTTTCACTGAGGCAATAAAAGCATCATTTAGGTATTCTGTCATCAGTCTCCTCCACCAGCCTACAGTACAGACAGCATCACCAGAAGCAGGGCGGCATTTTCTTCCATCCAGCTGCAAAAATCCAGCTGCAGTCTAATATTGGAGCCAATATTTGGTGGCTTTCCAAAGGGTAAACCCGACAACGGATAATTTCTCCCTCCGCAGCAGGATTTGATGCTGAGAATTGTATTTACAGCAACAACTGCAACCTCTGTACTCTTTTATGAAACACAGCAACTCTTTTTGGTGAGATCATCTCACAATTAGTTGCAATTTTTCTGCTACCCCGCTTGTTATTGTGGATGGCATTTAATAACTTCTGTAGGAAGCTGCTGATTTGGCTTATCACAATGTGTTTTCACACACGTGCGATCTGTGACAGTCGTTTGGTGTGTCAGAATAAGTGTCAGCGTGGGAAATTGATTAAAGGAGCTTGGCATGTTCGGTTTTCATTTTCCTATGGTCAGACTGATATATATATATATATATATATAGACTGAATGGGTAAGAAGGAAGCAGCAGATGCTTGGATTTGTAAATGAAGCCCATTTGTTAAAAAACAAACAAAAAAACCCAAAAAAACCAAAAAGCTTTAAAAAAGGCATTAAAAAGCTCTGAAGGGTATTTCTGAGCTCGTCATGGACTAAAGGATAAACCAATTAGAATTTGGTGGTCAAAGGTTAACTTCACAGGGATGTCATGATGTTCTGGAATAACACTTTTCTGGACATTTTCAACACATTAACTCAGGAACTCAGGGAGGATTGCAGCCATGTTTCATTCTGGTTGTCAAAGGAATTTGTGCCCACCTGGAAATTGTGCTAACTGCCTATAAAGAGCTGGGCAGATGGATGGTGTAACCTGACTACTTGGTGGAGGCATAACAGGGCGAGTGGCTAATTCCTGTTCAATGAAGAGATTAGTCAGTTAATCTATAAATGCTGAAAACAAAAAAATCACAATTTCCCTGAGCTCAAAGTGACATTTTTAAACTGCTTCCTGTTCTGCCCATTTACAGCGGCAGGTTTTAAATTTGTGCAACATCAAATACAATAAAGTATAAATGGCCAAAAAATGCACACATTGAAAGCAAGACTCCTATTAGATCTCATTTCTTTGTGTCACAGACCGCAGTTTTTGAACATGTTGGTTTGGACAATCCCGAATTAATTATACAATTTTATATGCATTTCATTTTCTTGCTTTATTTTGTCTCTTTGGGTGTATTTGTGTGTGATGCTACTGTGTTTGTGTGTGTGTTTCTCTTGAAGTACTGAGCTACCCACACTCCACCTTTGCTGCTGCATATCCATTACACCAAACCATGACCTTTGTCTCCTTCAGCACTCACACCTCTCAGCCAATCGGTTGGCTCCGTCTGGCACCCTCCAGCCGTGGCCCTTGACCTCGATCAGAGGTCAACACCATGACTGGGATTTTATTAACCTCCTGCATTGTTCCACAAGACTGTCTGCCACTCACAGTTAGGGAAGAAAAATGGGAAGATTCATTGCTATTCAAAGTCAGATGTTGCCAAGATGGTTTGGAAGGCTTCAAAAGAAAGAAAATGAAAAGCCTTTGATGTTGAATTAAATTTAAAAAATAGAACTTTTTGTCATAAATCTTCTTAAGCACAACATCGATGTCATAAAATTGTCAGTTTATGGAAATAGAACATTGTGCAGTTTTGACCAACTGTGATTTATCTGACTAACGAGAGGCTAACATGAATGTGTCTCTTTCCTCCTTTGACCAAACACACATGCACGCACAGTTGTTAAGCCCTTGCTTAAAGATCACAGTATGCAGAGGATTATTTAAACTGTGCAGAGGTGAATCGGTGACTCTTGTTCGAGGAGAAATCAGAGACGTCAATATTTGCTCTATGTCAGGAAATGTATATGTGAGCAGTGAGCACGAAGCAACAGTCGTGTCATTATACGCGTTCTGACCTCTCTGAACTACACCCATTCTGCTTTGACTTGGTGCGATTCCTCAGAGTGTGACGCTACTCTCTCATTTAGCCTCCGGGATAACATTCCCGTGACGGAGGATTCAAATAAAGACTTATGTTTATCAAAGGAACAACCAAAGTCTTTGAGCTATTCTGGGCACAGGTGATGTCTTTCAGTCTTTTGGAGTAGAAATTAAAGACTCGCATTTTGGCGCTGGTTTAGACTTATAAGCTGCTTTACAGGTACCTGAATTGACTATGTTGTTGTCATCTGAGGAAAGGAAATACCTGAGAGTTAGCTTTAACATAGTTGGAGCTGCATAGAGGCACGCAGAAGGGTTTTAATTGTACATAACAATGAGAGTTGAAATGGTTATTTTGTGCAAACTGACATACATTGGCGTCCCACTTTTTTAACACCACTTTTCTTCTGTATTCTTTTTACAATAACAGCAGACCAGCACTGGACATGTTCTGTTTACCTTACTGGTGTAGCGAAGGGAAGCCTATTGGAAGGGTCATGCTGGCACTTTTCGTATGTTCTACATTTCTTTAAGCAGCTTTATGAAACGTCCAAGTATATTTCTGAAGAACAAAACAAGAGTTGCTTGAAGATACAAATTCCCCCCATATGTGTTGGAAGTTCAGCACCTATGCATATATTGGATATTTGATTTTTTTTTTTCTTTTCACAATGCTGCTCTGTACTGGACCCCAAAATCCAGTTTGTTAGACTATTGTGGAGTGCTTGAAAAAGCGAGCTAAGGAACAGTTCAGTTGGTCGTGTTGGACTTGGTGCCCGAGCACAGAACATGAAAGCGTTCTCATTGTAAGCTGCATCCGCACAGCTCGACTAAAAAAACAAAACAATCACCGCGTTAGGTAACTGATAAATCTACAAGGTGAGCGAGATGTGCCAAAAAAAGTGAGCCACAAAGCAAACAGAATCCTGAACTGCATTGTGATATGCAAACCGATTTGATTTCATTCAACAAACGCTGTCACGTGAAGAAATGTGTGCGAGAGCGAGCACAGGAGCGAGGATGCTTTTCTGCTCAGACTTGAGGGCGTGTGGTTGAAGCGGGGGTTGGGGGGGGGGGGGGTCTGCAAGGCAAATGGGCCTAGTGCGAGCCTTATTGTTACACAAACCTGCATGATGTGGGAGTTAGGGTGGACATTACGAAGCTATAGCCATACATTGTTCACAGGATACAGTGATCTTGCGATGCCCGGTGCACTGCTAGACAGTGATCTAGGATCGATCATTGTGTAACTAAATGAAAAAACACTAAAAAGGCTAAGAAACAGGAACTGCATGGTCATTCAGTGCTCTGTGGTGTGAGTATCATCATCATTATTATTCACTTTCAATGATGTGTTAATACAGTTAATTATCTCTATGCATTACCTTCCCCTGCTGCCCACACTCTTCCCCTGTGGGTTTCCACTTCATTTCTGCAACTCCTGATCATCTTATCGTCACCTTATAGTTTGCACCACCATGAGGAGTCATTAAGTTCATACTCTGTTACACTGATAACATACAAATCTTGTGATGTGTTGTCCCACCTGTATTTTTTTAATATTTTGCTGCTTTAGTGGGAAATCGCTCTAACACTGTAACAATAACCCCGTTGATTTTTAATTCTGTACTGTCATGATTAGAAGTCTTGATATATTTAGCAGAACCAGCAGCAATAGTTATCGTGCTTGTTACTGCGTCACTGTTGAATACAGTATGTGTGAACAAACGATTTCTCGAGCTGCGTGCTGCATTAAGTCAGTTTGACAGAATCTGGGGTTTCACGCCATATGCCGACCCAGCTGCTGCTCCCAGTGGTGCAGTGTTCCCCTGCCAAAAGTGGCTTTGGGTGTGTTTGTGGTCCTCCCTGTGCGGTTAAAAGATCCCCACCGTTTACACTGTGCAGCTTACTTGTGGTAAGCATCTACACAAGAGTTTCAGCTCCTCCTGGTCAAGGGAATGAGACAGAGTAGAGGGAGCTCTATAAAAAGAGCTGTTAGCTTTGTTTTGCTGTTTCTGTCACCGCCGGTGGGTTTTTGTGTAAAACAGACACATGCGCTGAGCAGCGACATGCTGTTGTTAGTGGGAGTAAAACCACGTGCACGATCGTTTTGCACATTCGTGTCTACAGGATGTTGGTTTGGCAGTCCTTTCTTATCTGAAACGTGCCATCAGTGACTGGATATTGTTTACTTCGTTGCAGCGTTGTATCCAGGCCAGATGTGAACGCAGAGCCTTCAGGCCGTAGCATGTCAGTTAAAGTTGAAAGTGTTGTCCAAACACCTGCAGTTTTGGATTTCACTTACAAGGCTGTTTCAAATGACAGTTTCGGTTTCTACACCTCAACATCAGGCCCCACCGTGCTCACAGTTTCACATCCCAGTTACTACAGCGCAGCTTAGAACATGCAAGAGGCGTCAGAAAGCTACAGGCTACGTTTAACTTCAGCTGTGATACTCTGTGTACATTGCTGTCTGCAGTATGTCGCATAAATAATGCAGTTCGTGGTACATTGTGTATCCACTGGCCTGAGTATTGAATTACGTATTGTAAAGAAAGGTGAATGGCAGCCTGACAGAAGCTTCTGCGTTAGGGGGTGTTTGGTGTTGCTGCACAGTGTGATGCTATAATCTAAAAAAAAAAAAGGAAGTGTTATATGTTGGAATGCAGTTTATTTATTTATTTCCAGTATGACGCAGGCTACTTTTGAAAAGAGAAGTGCGACAAAGAACGCCAATGAATTCTTTTGTATCAAGATTGGAATCGTTTTGATTGTCAGTATTTCTTCAGTATTCGTTTGGTCAGTTTCAGATTCACGTCATTGTCACCTAATTCGAAACCTCCTAGATTTAATGAAAGTTATCTTACAAGACAATATTTCCAGTCTTCATTTGCCAACCTGTCTGTGTTTATCCGTCTGTCTACTCTCAAATTGTATATGTGTTTTTTGATAAGAGATACTGTACTTGTTTAAATAAAGGATTTCATAATAATGTTGCAAATTGTTGCAGTGTGGTCATAAATTTATTAGGTATCATCCATACAATAGTCCATGAAGAGAATTTTATTGACATTCTTCACTTGCTGTTTACTACATAACATTATGTTATCATGATTACCAGATTCTGTCAAATCAGCTGTGCCGTGTATGTTTCCCCAAATAGGAAAGATTTGTTAAATCCACCATATGTATGACTAAGAATACGTTAGTTAATAGGAAGCACGTTGTGTGTGTGTGTGTATGCACTATTAAACTAATTGGCTTTATCACAACAAACCCACATGCTGCTTTCTGTGAGTTCATAGCGTGATTTACTGATTCCAGAGCAGCGTACACAGCTGAGCCGCCAGCCTTCTGCGATGTGGTCTGCTAATATACTCGCCCTTTATGAAAGCCTGGAGAAAAGAGCAGTGAGGGACAAATGCTCTGCTAAATCTCCTTGTGTAGCTTCAGTCACTGGTGTGATATAAAGAGTGCCTTGATGGGGAGGTTATTGCTACAACATCAACTGAAGGCTTCTCCCCAGTTTCTCCTGTCAATCGTCAAATTCCCTCCTTTCAGTTGATCCGTAACTCATTAGTAAGATTGGGTGTAAAGTGCGTGGCATACAACCTTGAACCTGTGTTTTTTCTTATTTTTTTGCAGAAGGAGAGATTCTCAGTGTACGGCGAGTACTGCAGTAACCATGAAAAGGCTTTGCGGCTTCTCATGGAGCTGAACAAGATCCCCCAGATAAGGACCTTCCTACTGGTAGGACACCAGAGCGCCTCTCCTCTGAGTTTCCCTGTCCTTGCACGCTCCTCAAGTCATCAAATCTGCCTTGCTTCTAAAATTTAATTGCCTTCCTTCCCCTTCCCGTTATGACTCTGACTTCTCTCCTCCTAATTATTATTAAAAAAAAAAGTTTCTATTATTGTATCCCTCGTGAGTTTCATGTATCCTTTTCTCTAGTTGTGGTTGGACTAGTTGGGCACGTATTACTCTCATCTTTTCTTGCTGGTATATTGCCCTGCCTTCTTCCTTTTGCCCTACATTTCTTTCCTCCCGTGAGCCTCCTCTTGCTTATTTCTTCATCATCCGCCTCCTTTTTCCTTTATTCATATCACCTCCACTTCCATGTTAACACTTGAATAAAGGGCAGAAACCAAAATGAGGTCAAATGTTTCTTCCTGCATGGACAGGATGCAACCGCCATCAAGGTTACTTTTATGCATTGTTGCTCTTGTAGTGTTTCCACTGCCAGCTGTTTCCGTGTTTTGACACTCAAACCTTTGGGCCCTGGACAATCAACTTAGAATGGGGAAAGGGCCTTTGAGCTGAGGTCCAACCACTGAAATCATCTGCAGATTCTGGGCCAGCCAGCTGTGGAGAGTTGGCAGCCTTTCTGGGATTGGCTAAGAGATCTGAGGTCCCGCGTTTGTCGCTGCCTGATGGTTTGCTTCCATGGCTTTATTCTGACCCACAAGAGTGGGAAAAGTAGGATCACTGTTGTGCTGCTTTTTTCCCCTCCTCTTGGCGGTGTCATTCTATGGTTGATTGGTTAGGCCTAACACCACAATAATGAATCCAAAATAAAATCACTGTGCAACATCTGCTTTCGTATTAAAGCGGTTGTCAGACGTGCTGCGTAATCTCAAATTGTCGAGTGAGTTCACGTGTTTGGTGTAGCAACTACCAGCAAAATAGAAACAACATGGATTCACTGAGATTTAAAAGAACCTGTGTTGATATAGCATAGAAAATATGGGATTTTTAAAATGATTTTTTAGAAGCGATTTGGGTTTTGAAGCTCCGTTTTTCAGTTTAATTGTTAACTGCTGCAGATCATTTTCATAGTAATTAAAGGCAGTATAATATGTATTGCTGCTGGCTTTTTCAGTCGTGTATAATCCCATTGGATATTTTTTTCTGGATTAAACAATTTCCACGCGAATTGAATCACACAGTGAAGGAAGTTTCTGAAATTGTAAGTAGAAATGAAGCGCTAATTGCATTGGAAGACTTGAGAGAAGTGAAGTGAAAGCAAAAAGGAGGTCAGAATGAGCAGCAGAGGGAATTCTGGCTATAAGCAGGCAGATTACAAATAAGCATAAGACGAGAGGGAAAGGAAGCGAGAGAAAATTTGTATAGGAGCGTTGGTGTGGCAGAGAAACGGTGCGAGGCTTTAGACGTCTTTAACGCGTCAGGAATTTGTGGAATTCCGAAGTTGTAAATTTTCCTATCGAGAATGCTACTCAACAACTGGTTTATCTGCATTCGATCTTTATTCCCATGCCATGAGCTCACAGTATACTGACAGGATGCAGTCCAGCAGAATACCAGGCATAGAGGAACCATGACTGTAACTGTAACTCCCTCTTTGCTTTTACATCTTAGGCCTGATTCAGACTTCTGCGCTGAATCTTTGTAGACGTCATTGCCGGCATTTATGCTTGTGCTGGTGGATTATGTGTTTATTACCGTGCGGTCGTGTCCTGGTGTTTTACATGCGGTGCCGGCTGATAGAAACAAATAAAATGCTGGGACTTTTTTCCCCTCCTGGGTCCTCGTTCTTTGTTGTGGTCATTTTTTTTTTTCCTTCGGGCGCTAAGAAAGTTGTACATTCCCTCACGTCCATTCAGATAGTTTCAGCGAGCTCCCTACAGGAATTTGCTGACATTTGTGAGTCTTTATATTGAGAAAATGATTGTTATTCTCTCTAAAGATTCTAAAGAACCACCTAGTTTCAATTTATTTATTTCTTCTTATTGTTTAAGCCCAAATCTTCTGTGGAATGAGGCAATATTTTAGAGGTTTCAAAGTGATCCTCTTGTTGAAAAGCGTGGATATTTTTGAGGGTGTTCCAGTGGCGAAGCAGAAGAAGTGTAGTAACAGTTCAACCTTAGAGTTTTATCTCCAATCAAACCTCCATTTTTCCAGTGAAGTAACACAAGAGTGACGTTTGGCTCTGCACAATGTAACAAAAAAGTTTCAAATGAAGAGAAGCATATTTTCTTACCAGCCTTTTTCTTTCTGTTTAGACACACAATCCTTTATACAAAAAGGTGCATTAATATGTTTTTTGAGGGGGTTGTTAATAATCTTCATTTCCCTTTCTTCTTAAGCACTGTATGCTGCTTGGAGGGAAGAAAAGCACAGATATTCCCCTGGAGGGCTACCTCCTCACTCCCATTCAGAGGATTTGCAAGTACCCCCTGCTGCTGAAGGTAGTGTACAACAATAACATAATGATCCTAGCATCAAATAATAATGAGAAACAGATCTGTGATGATACCAATGTCTCCATCGTTTTCTTGCGTAGGAACTGCTAAAGAGGACTCCTAAGAAGCATGCAGATTATCCTGCAGTGGAGGAGGCTCTGCAGGCCATGAAGGCTGTCTGCTCCAACATCAATGAGACTAAAAGGCAGATGGAGAAACTGGAGGCTCTGGAACAGCTGCAGTCCCACATTGAAGGCTGGGAGGTAAGAAGAGGAAGAACAGAGTGAACGACAATGAGAGGAGAGTGAAAACAGTCGAAACGAGCAGTCAAAGTTTAGTGCTGTGACATTTTAGAGAGTAAAAACTTTTGGAGAGAGAATAAATTTTGATGAATGCACTTTTATGAGAGCATCCTGAAATGCAACACAAGCCTGATTCTGTCACAGATTCATCAGCTGGGGGGGGGGGGGGGATTGTCATGCAACATAATAACCACAACAACAACTAGACTTATTCGAGAACGACCTCAACCTCTGCTGTCCTCGTCTATCTTAACAGTTAAACTCCACTGCAGCCAAATCGCTGCTTTAAGCACAGGGGCCACAGACAGGGCTTGAGAGCCGTGTGAAGGGTCCGGTGAATTTTTCACGCCTCCCTCACCCACCACAACAGAGGCCTTGTCTTAGCGGGCACCATTGGGACAATCCACCCACACAGGGTGCCGAGGGGGATGCCAGCGGGCTTACTGCCCAATCAGAAGAGATCTAAGGAGCTGAGCTTCAGTCTCACATGTACTGGGAGGGTGATGTGGTGGGACCTTTGCAGGCGAGGGAGGACAAAATTGAAGGATGGAACCAGAGAGGGGGCCCCACTGGGACATCCCAGTATCTGCTTGCCAAATTATACACCCTTTCTGCCATTCCCCCAGAAAGAAGCTGCCGTTTGACTTTGATAACTGTATCTGGAAAAAAATCAAAACGACAAAGTTACAGTTATGTGCTTCTTACTGCAGCAACTGTCATGCCACACGTCCTTTACACACCACAGAAAGTGGTGCTGATGTAATTAGCCAATCAGCAGACGATGCAGAGAATTCATTCAAAGACTGGGAACTGTTCTCCTGTTCCAGCTTCTCCAGATGTACAGATTTAGTTTGCTTCTAGGTTTATATTATTTAAACTGAAACACGTTTCAATTAGTCAGTCTGGTCTTGGAGCATGCAATAAAGATTTTCATTATTTTCTGACATTTTATACACAAATCAATGATTTCTATCGATTTAATCCTAACTACGAATCCCATCACTGCTGTTAGATTTTTACTTTAAATTAAAACCAGGCTGCGATTGTTCTGATTTTACGTTCTCGCTAAGCACTAGGGAGAGTCATGTAAGGCACTTTACTCAGCCCGTGCCCCCCTGTAGAGCCTTCAGCCTAACAGCATTAGTCTTGCTCTTCTTTCCTCTGTCCAGCCACTCTCAGAGGCTAATCACCTCCAGCCCTGATGGTGGAGGCCGCTGGTTGTGCCAAATCAGACACATTACCTCTGCTTGGATACGCTGCACACGTGCATACACACATTTGTATCCTTTGCATACTTATGCATACATCATATGGCTGTAAACACAGACATGCCTGCAGTGAAGTACTGCATGTGTGTTGCAGGCCCATCCACAGCCTACACCTATTCCCAGTAAAACCCCAGCCTGGTGCAATTTACTGGAGACTGGAGCAATTCTCTGAGACATGATCTCCTCCCCAAACCCACTCATTTTGCACTATAGGAAAAGGTCAAAGAATCATTTTTCTTTCCATGAACTTTGGAGCTATGTGTATCCATCACAGATGTGTAATCAAGAGAATCAATTATGAATGCTTAAGAGTAGGTGTCCCCCACTGTGGGGGTTTCCACAAGTCTCTGGTGGACTCATGTCAGAAACTTCAAAGATGACACTAAAGCCCAGATCTGATCCGCTGGTGATGTGGCAGGGGGGTGGTGGGTATCTTCAGGCCAAAGGGAGTAAGGTGTCCTAAGTCCACACATGGGTGTATTTAGTTCCAGATGATTTGGAGTAGAGTGATCTGTTAAACAATGAGAAATGAGTTGCCTTGTAGAGTTATTATTATCTCACTTGGTAGCCTTGTTTTGTCAGCTTTAGCGGGCTGTGTGCGACCACAGGCCTGCGCTGTACCCGTAGAATGTTATCCGGTTTAAGTTAAATCATTTTAATATCTCACATCTGGTCACTGATGTCTCGTGCAGGAACATGTGAGTGCATCTGCATCTGTGAAATCAGATTCTGTTCCCTAGCTGAAAATGTGAAAAGAATGAAAATGATTTTCTAAAAATAAACAGACAATCTCAGTAACTGGCCCTCAAGTTCAGTCAATTTGTCAAGTTAATTAGACGCCGTGCCGTGGTCAGTCACAAAGCATTTTCCCCAACAGTTCCAGATCAACGTCAACAACCTCGTAAATGATTTATTAGATTGCTTAGTCCCTGCATTTAGGTTAGAACATCTTGATTTTAAGTTCACATGATTCACACAATCCAACCCAGTTATGAACAGATTTCATTATGACAGATTCCAGTGTCACTGTTTCAAGAGAAGAGGTTGTTTCAGTCTTAATGGGTTGTGGTGCTTTTGATAGCTGACGAGAAATGGCGTTTAAAGTAAGAGCTGATCACGCCCTGTCAAAGTGGTTGGCAGAAGAGTAACAGTTTTTTTTTTTTAAAGAGATTTTAAGTGTCACTTGTCATGATTGAGGTACTGAAGGAGAAAAAAAATAAGGCTCATGCACTTCCATCTAGAGTCTGCACTATGTCATGACTCGCCTTCTCTGTCTCCTTCTCTCTCTTTCTCTCTCTCTATATATACAGGTGTATTTTTATATGTAGGGTTGCAAGTACAAATTTTTAGCTCTTTGTGTGCATGTATTTGCATTCTGAGAAGAGAATAAATGAATAAAATGTGTGTTTTTACACTTATTAACCAGCGTGAGGCTAATTGTCCTGGCAGGGAACAGCATGCAGTTAATATTTTTTATCGTTTTTGCACTGCAGAAATGTAAAGTGAAGATGGGTTGGGGGCAGTTGTGATCAGTCCTTCCTAGCATTGATAATGGAATGAAAACAAATTGTTCACTATGTCAAAGTTGAATTTCACATTGTTTCGCCGAGTTTGTGAACTCTTCAAGTTTTGATGGAGACGGCGGTGTTTTTCTTTGCAGCTGTCAGATTTTTTTCCTGGGAGTACTAATACAGTTTCCATGCTTTCCTCTAATAAAATAAACAGTCTCTGCAGCACATGACCGATCTTCCCTTTCGATCTTTGTTTTTTTTCCTCAGGGAACCAACTTGACAGATATCTGCACGGAGTTGCTGCTTCATGGAAATCTCCTTAAAATCTCAGCAGGCAACATCCAGGAACGCGTCTTCTTCCTGTTTGACAACCTTTTGGTTTACTGTAAAAGGAAGTCCAGGTAAGAGAGGCAAAATCTATGGGGCTACTCCAAAAATATTCCTTCTCTGTGTCAGAGGATGGCAGACATGGAAAACTAGAGCAAATATCCACATTCCTGCTAGTGTAGAGGGATTATTAGCATGCAAGCAAAACAAAAACAACTACATGTGTCTGCTGCCCCGATACCCACAACTTTATGAATGTGAATGTCCTGCAGACACGTGGCACTGGCATCAGCAGATGTTTTCCCAGCCGGCTGTAACCGCGATGTTGTCCCCTTTTCCTAGGGTTTCTGGAAAGAAGTCCACCAAGAGGACCAAGTCTATCAACGGGCCTCTCTATCTGTTCAGAGGCCGAATCAACACGGAGGTGATGGAGGTGGAAAATGTGGAGGATGGAACAGGTTTGTGTTTGCCCAGCGGCATTACCTTGTGAGACCGTCTCTATGTTCACCCATTTCACTCTTCAGGGCATTCATTGAAGCATTTCTCATGAGGCTCTTGTTATTTCTGAGATAATGCTGCTGTGACTCAGTCTCTTTATCTATGTTCTTTTTTTAACAATCAAGCCAGTGGAGAAAATTTAATTGTGCAATAACGGTAGCGGTGCTATTTGCATACAATGCTTTTGATTTCACGTCTTTGTTCATAAAACCATGCCATGTTAAAAGTGTTGACTGGATATGAATCAGGTACATGTTGACAGTTAGGGTGGAGTAACATACATATGCACCGAGTTTCAAACAGGATGCAGCTCACGACCTTGCATACCACCTTTTGATGTCAACAACGCAGGAATAGGTGTCGATAAAAATCTGAAGTGCAAAAGCAACCCCAAGCTAGGCGATAAACTTAATGTGCTCTCGTTTAGGCTGCAATATCATGCCAACGATAACGAGTCATCTGCGGGCTGGGAGTGATACGGTCATCACTTTGCCTTTTTTGCTATTGCGGTTAGTTGCGAGGCACTGTGCTGGGCTGGGTACTCGCTGTCCCCGGGTGAAGAAACGCTCGGTCCTTCCTCTCACATGTTTCCTCTTTTTTTTTTTTTTTTCTCCCCTCTCTTCTGTGCTGGCAATTTATTTTGCAAGCTCACATGACCTTTTTTCTGCATGTTGGCTGCTGGCTGTCACATTTAGGTTGCTGAAAGGGAAACCACAAAGAAAAACATGCCTTATTCGCAGAACTTAGGGCTACCTCATTGGAAATGCAAACATGTGTGAACTCTCGGAACACAGATTATCTGATTATCTGATGCTGATAGCGTGAATGGAAGCATGAATTGAAATAAAGTATATTAAGTTACCTACAACCTTTAGTCACACAGTTGTGTTAAAGTGGCTTATATGGCAATCTGTTTGATTAATTTGTTGTAAAATTGGGGCAAATGTCTTCACGTGCAACCCGTAGCTGTCTGACGAGATCTCTGCGTGTACTTAGACGATTTTCCTAGAATCCATCTTTTCTATCCCAGTGGAGGAAAAAGGGACTCGGCACAGTGGGATGCATGTTTCAGCACACTTCCCTGCTCCCATAGAACAGCAGGACAAGCTCCCTGTGATCTGTAGTATCAGATCTATTTTTATGACCTTTGAGCGTGAGACTAATGCACTCCATTACCAGAGGCCATTCATTATTAAGTAGCTGTTCACCTGCAGCTAAATGGATGATAAAATTAGAAAGGGGTACGAGGAGCGGTTTTTGTTGAGTCAGTGAAAAAACGGGCCTTTCAGTGCTCTTAGGGTGCATCTTGTATCTTCTTAATTGGCTTGTATATCATTCCCTGAGTTGTAAATTCTCTTTAAAGTTAGCTTTAATGGTTACTTTACAAGTGTGACTTGATTGCACTCATTACTTTCTTTACTTACTGTTGCCGTTATGCATTTTAATCGTTTTTGAGCCTAAAATTAACAGCAAAGGCACCTTAGCCAAGCAGTGTCTTAGTGTTTTGTGTGATGACCTGCCCTTTAAAAAAAAAAAAAAAAACTTTTCTTTTTTTTTCTTTTTTTTTTTTTTTTGTGCCCCTTAGCGGATTATCACAGCAACAACTACACAGTGACCAATGGTTGGAAGATCCACAACACGGCTAAAAACAAGTGGTTTGTCTGCATGGCCAAAAATGCTGAGGACAAGCAGAAGTGGCTGGATGCCATCTTGAGGGAACGGGAGCAAAGAGAGAGTAAGTAGCATTTTTCTAAAAGGCCATTTCTAAAGTTTGGTGTGCTTGCTTTTGCAAGAAAGTCTGCATATGAGAACAACTGGGTTTTTTTTCGTAGTTGGCGTGTTTCACTGTATTTGTATATATATATATTCCCTGCTGATCTCACTCAGCTGCTGATTTTCTTGCCTCTCTTGCTTTGTAAGATCCTATTTTTTTTCTTTCTACCCGTGAACTGTCATTCTGCATTCTTACTTCCTCCAAGAACACATTTGAGCCTAATAGCAAGGAATACACAGGTGGAGTTAATGCGACTTAATACACTTCAGTATGCTCTTTGAAAGAGGCAGCATGGCCAATACCGCGACGATTTCTTTTGGAAACACTATGCACGTGCTTGTCTTGCTGTACCTTTGTATTGCAGTGTTGTGCTGTACTTTCTAGGAATTGCTTGTCAATTTAATAGTAGTAGCTCAATACTTTGAAGTCTCTGTGTGGGAGCTTGTTTTAGCTTTTGCATTCCTGATTTCTAGCTGTAGTCATCCTGTTTGGCAGCTTCTGCTGTTGGCTGGTATGCTGCCCTACATGTTGGCGTCACCTTAGATACCCAAACTATCAAAGCACCTCAGCTGGCACCCACTAATGACTGTGGATGTGCTTCTGACCTGGATAGGATGTTCACATCCTACAGCTATGTTCCACCTTGAACGAGCTGCCTGCCTTTGTTTATAAAATAGAGGCTTAGGTGACACGACGTTTGGGGTTTGCCTGGTTGGCCCATGTGGTAGAGCCGGCTATATAGTTCACATTTGAAATGTGCAGCAGACATATTTGGGTAATCAAAGCATTCACTGTTAAAACAAATGTCGCATTCGCAAACAAAAGAGAGGCTAAAAAAGGTATCTTGGTCAAATGCTTAAAATAGAAAAGCTTTCACCTGTCAGAGAAAGTGAAACACAGTTCTGTGGTACAGATCCACTTTAATTCATCTGGATCTATTTTGACTATAATAACATGTTTGTGTCTTGTTTCTCTGATGAAAGTTTCTGCAGTTTTGCTTGCAGTGTTATGAGGAAGTGATTGCGGGACATAATTGCATTAATGTGAAGAGTGCATTCTTCATTTATTAATAGCAAATAGAAACCACGGCACCACCTCCACTGATTTGTAATCAGCAGTGGAAACTGATCTTCTTGTTTCCTTTCAACTTCTGGCTTTCCTCTTTTGCCTCCAAATGAGTCCCCACCTGTTCAGCACCAGCCATCTGTCTTAGTTATGTTCAGTGCATTAGATGGTGTGAAGGGCTTTGACTAGTTTTGCTGTGGTACAAAACAGGCCACCTGAGAGCACCGATGGCTAAAAATCAAAAGCAATCGAAGCATGATTTGGCTGAATGCAGTTGAATGAAAATTCAGCTGAGTCTGCTGTTTTAACTGAGGACAATTAGTCGATATAAATATTAGTAATTTTAAAAAAATAATTAGATCTGCAGTTTGGACCCCGTTGAAGGATTTGCAGCCAGGTTTGACGTTATCAGCGTCCGATTCTGTGATGAAAGGGTTTCAGAATACGGATGAATATGAAGGAGTGTGCTGCAGCCGGTGGTGTTGAGTTTCAACCCGGCGGAAATCGACCTGAGGCTAACAGATGCCAGATCAGTCACAGTTCCCAATTTCCCTGCTCTTTCCCCTTCTGTTAGCCTCACTACAGTATACTCTGCTTTCACTGTGCTTACCTTTCTTCCAAGCTCTTTGCCCGTCTAGACAGCAGCATGGTTTGCTGTAATAAATCCTGGCAATGATCCTTTTCACTTCTCGCCCTGCATGCATTATTACTTTTCCTGACACGCCTTATTTAGTGTAGCCCTTTTTTTTTTTTTTAGCTGCAGTCCTTCACTGTGTTGGATATGTTGCTCCTTTCAACCCCTCCCCAAAAAAGACTTTCATTGTTCAAAAACTGCCAGCTGGATGCGGTGTTGTCATGTCAGTGTTTTTCTGTAAGTTTAAAGGAAAATGCATGTGATAGGGTTTTATCTCGTGCCAGTGAGCGCGGGAAGATGAGGAGCGGTACAAGACAAACTCTGACAGCTGGAGCAGAAGCTGCGGGGCCCTCCGCTGGACAGGTCCCGTCTGTTGTTCAATGACACTCATTGTTTAAGTCTGCTCCAGCTGCTGCCAAATGTAATATAAGCCCACCTCCATCACAGACTGCCAGTGGAGAACTCCAAAGATTCAAAGGAGAAAACTGGATTCAAGAATAATCTGTGTAACTTTTTACATTGTTTGTCCCACATCCTCCCTTTTCGGAGGAGGCGGGACTCCTAACTCCTACGCCATCGCTCGAGTTTCTACTTTTTAAATGGTTTAATTTGAACAATGCATTTTAAAGGGTATCAGCTTTCAGCATCATTGCATAGTTTGTCCCGGAAATTATGGAGATCTGTAAAGTAGTAAAAGTGTTTTGATTTTACTGTTATGCTGCTGCTGTTGTGCATCATGTGAAAATAAGCGAATAGACTTATAATAATCTGTTAGTTGGACACAATGGATTTTAAAATATTATTGTTTTTAAAAAAAACATCTTCTTCAAAAGCTGTTGCAGAGTTTTTTAAACAGCAAAAAGAAAAGGAGTAAATGACTTTAAATGGGAAATGTTGATTTGTTCATATATGAATTTATATTCATCTGATTTTGTATAATATTCTGTGCTAATTTGACTGCTGCAGTGGCAACCTGATGGTGGACTGGGTATATACCGTGTATTCAAAGGGGAAAGCAAAGGGGATTGATATCCAGGAGAGGATCGGGGCAGAATCAGACCCAGGCTCCTGCAGCTTATTGGCACATGGGTTGCCCGCTCAACCAAGTGGGCTATAGTGATGCTCCATATGTGTCGCTTTTATAATATAGTACTTTGCAGTTGGGTTTAGCAGCTTGATGCACCTCTCAATAGACTTAAGCAGATTAGGGAGTTACAGTTGCAGCAGAGTTGAATTGCCCGAGTCAAAAAGTCTCACTGTGCAGTTCAGAAGTTTATCAAAGCCTTCGATGACTTTAAGCAGCTCTAACGGTGTACTCTAACAATGGGCTCTCACATGTTCCACTTTACAATATAAAGCTAATAATGTTTAACAAATGGACACAAGATCAAGATTACACTGCCCTCTTGAACTGCACTAACTGTGAAACAGCCCGTCTAGGGGAGATTAACATCTGGGTTTGTTCCAGAAGGTTGTGGCGGACCCAAGCCGTCATGGCTCTGTTCCATCTGTACAACACCAGAATGCAAACATGCAGCCCGGGCTAACAGCACCGTGGCGTGTGTTTGCCTTTTTGCTTTTATGTAGATAGCTGTGCAACGCACGTCTGTCCTGTAATGGTTCTGCTGTATTTTTCTTGGCTGAGATTTTGTTTGTTCATTCATTTCCCTTCCCACATTTTTTATCCAGCTCTCACTGCCAACAGAGTCTTACTCCACTGAAAGCCCCGGTATTAAATGTGATGAATCCTCACTGGTCTGACTTGCTTTATCTTTGGTTTTTAGGTCTCAAACTGGGAATGGAGCGGGATGCCTATGTGATGATTGCTGAAAAGGGCGAGAAGCTCTACCACATGATAATGTCCAAGAATCGGACCATGATTAAGGACAGGAGAAGGAAGCTCAGCAATGTGCCCAAATGCTTCATGGGAAAGTGAGTTTCTTTGCTTCCTGAGTGTGGGGTCTCCTTAGGTTTCAAGAATGTGACTGCAGTGCCACGCTGTTCACATGGGGGTCTTTACAAATTGTTCTTACGTAAGATCAGCAGGCTTTCAAAAGCGCTGGTATCCATTCTCCCCAAGTCCTGGCAAAATGCCTAAACTGCTTTATCCCTACATCCCCTCGACTGTAATGAGCCCCCCCCTCTCACGGTCTGCTCTCATGGTTTATAGAAAGCGCCAAGTTGCTGCCTACACCCCCATATCATTGAGCGCACACTGACACAGAGACTTTCATTAGCAAAGGACCTTTAGCTTCCTCAAAAGACCATTCCACTTTATGCACCCTTAATGTTTCAGTGCAGTGAATAGAAAATGAGAGACTTGCTTAAACTTCCCTCATTTCCACTACATGCACATCAGTGTTTGTGAGATCCTGAGCAGCAATTAAAATTCTTTCTGGCACCATCTTGGGGAAACAAAACATAAAACTAGGCAGAGCAGGGGACTGCTCTCGTAAAGCGAAATCAGGGAGCACGCATTAATGTCTGCAGCAGTACTAATGTGGCCTGTCAGTATATCAGAGATTATTAAATGCATCCCTCATGTGAAGTTTTTTTTTTCCTTTACTGTAGTTAAATGTAGCAGACGATAACAGTGCAATCACACCAGCAACAGTGCCCAGAAGTGAATTTAATGAGACATTCAAAAATGCAATGCATCTGTATGTGTGTGTGTGTGTGTGTGTGTGTGTGTGCGTGCGTGTGCACATGTAATTTTTTTATAGTGAGAGCATATCCCTTTTTTATCATCTTCATTGGAAAGCAGTGATTCATCTCGAAATACTTTCACTTCAGGGTCAGTGTCAGAACAGCAGCTATGGTTCTGGTTCATATTTGAGTGTTTTTGCAGTATTTTTTTTTTTCTCTGACAATACTGTTTAAATTTCTTATTCTCTTTTTGCCACATCTCTTCACTCACTCTATCGTTCCACCATCTCCCACTTTCCTAACGTTATCTCTCTTTCATTTCCTGCCAATAAGTGCAACCTGCATTAGCTCTGCATTTGTCTTTCTGATGAAATTAGTAATGGGCATAGTTTGAGTGCTTATTGCATTAAACAGAGATGCCGACTGCCGGTTTGATAGGACCCTGTTGCGTTGATAGCCTAATTCCATCAAGTCACTGCTGTCCACAGTGGAAAATGGCCGTTGTTAACACAGTTATTTTTTTTTTCTTACTGGGTAAATTTTGGTTGTGCCTGTGCCTAATATTTTATGATGGTATGGTGTTGTTCCTTACCTTTCCATTGTGAGACCTCTGGCTAGAAAGAGAGTCTCAAGTGTTCCACTCCATTACAACCTGTTAGCTTCACTAGTTTTTGTGCAGGGAGTGGGGGGGTGGGGATGTTAGGGTTAGGACTAAATTTACATAAAAGATAGACATAGCCACTGTGACGGTTGAGACTTGAGCTGACCATTTTGGCCGTGACAAATATTGTTGCCCTTATTGACTCTGACTAAAACCATAATTTATAAGTTCTAAGTTGTTTTGCAATGAATAAGATTTGAAACTAGCAACTGAGATATACTCATCAGGAAAGTGTTTACTGAGGTCATAGATCAGGACGGTTGCTTTTCCATAAACTTACTCAATCAGACCTCTTTTTGCAACCACAGTAGTCGCCCTGCTGGCTGTTAGAAATAATGCAGGTTTTAGGCACTTCTGCATTGGGTTTAATTTTCAGATTCCGGAGCAATACTATATGGACAAAAGTACTGGGATACCTACACACTACACACGAGCTGCTCAGCCATGAAACCCATTCCTTGAAGCGCCTGCTGTGTGCATGTTACTGTAGAAGGAGGGTTGGTGTTGGTGACCTCAATGCACGATTCACCTCAGCATGCTGCAACCTTGCTCTGTAACTTTACGTGGTCTGTCACCTTGTGGCTGAGTTGCTGTGGTTCATAAATATTTCCACTTTGCAACAATAACATTTAAAGCTGATTGTTGCGGGAGGAAATTTCACATACTGACCTGTTTTTCTGTGGTGGCCATGCTCAAATTCAGTGAGCTTTCTAGAACGACCCATTTTCCACAAATGTTTGTAAAGACAGGCCGCATAACTAGGTCCTGATTAAATACACCCGTGCCCATGGAACTGAAAACACCTGATTTCATATATTAAGACATGTGGCCAAATGCTTTTGTTCATATGGTGTATGTCCATCTTTTATATACAGTCCGCAGGTAAATGGGGTTGCCCTTCTCAATGTACTGTTGTAATCATAACTATATGATTTTTGCAGGAAAACTAAAAAAAAACTGTAAAAGAAACAAACAAGAAAAGTTTGGAAAAGCACATTTTTTTCTTTTTTCTTGATGAGGTTTCATGAATGTGCATTTCAGAAGTTACAGTCTGACATACAATGGCACCACTCACTGGGTCTCGCTTGAGAAGAGATTTTATATTTGTTGCTGACTAAAAATATCCAATGCAAAAATGACTAAACATTACACACACACACAGCTTCTGCTCAACAAATCAGTTGTTGATATTCTCACAAATCCGTTATTGTCTTCCATCTATCCCGATGAGGCTCTCTCTTCTGCGTTTCTGCTCATCATGTTCATTCCCATAACAGCTCCGTGTCCCAAAATTAACCTGACTCTTACATAACACCCACACACGCATACCTAGTGTCCCATTCACTTGAGCATAAATAGAGACAATGAACACACATACACGAATGTTACCGTCATAAAAACGTATTTTCTCAGGTTGAGGGAGAAGAGGAAAATTGGGACTGATCCTTTTCCGTGCACATCCACATACACAGCTGTGCACGTGTTAGAGCATTCACATGGCTGCTGTTAATAATAGCAACATATGTGTTTGCGTTTCAAGGTGTTCGCATTTCTATATAATCATACATACACTGCGATCCTATGCCTATATGTTGACTTCATAGGTACACATGCACCCACCCGCACATATTGTGCGCTTGACATTTACACGTGCTTCTCAGACACTAGGCTAACAAATCATGCAATAGATTGCGTGTGGAAATATGTGTGGAAGCAAATCCACACATAGGGACAGATTTCTCACACACAGCTTTCAAAAATTGTTCTCATGCTGACGTGTTCAGTCCCAGCATTAATGAGCACGCACGCACACAAACATGCAGCAGCTCTCTGCAGTTCACAGTTCATCATTATCTGGGGACGCGAATTCACTCAGCAGCATGAAAAGCAAAGAAGGGGAGAATGTAATTTTCTCCTTCAAACATTTGTTCTGCGCACACTGGGTGTGAAGACAAGTGAGCAGAGCTTAGATGTGCTTACATTTGAATGGTTAATGCATGTATTCGAACATAAATGAGGGATATCTGTAGGAAAGGATAAAGTCCTTTTTTTTTGTGGGATATGCACCGTTTGTACCTTTTGCTCTACATAAACCAATAATAAAAAAAAAGTAATATCTTTTATACTTAAAGAGACCAGCCATAGAGTGAACATATTGGATTGCATAAGGGTCCCATAAGACACTGAAACCTGCTCTGCATCTGAAAGGATGTATTTCACTAGTTGTGAGTGTAGTGGAAAATAAGAAGGCTGGTATAAGACATACGCCCTAACAACAATGCTTGTATCACTGGAGTAGAGTGCAAAGAAACCTGCTTTATTAGCTTTGTTGCAGTTGAATAGTGTTAAAAAAATAGCATGCTGTTTAACTCTGCTAATTAGCTCCTGTTAGCATCTACACTGTCAGAGCCACAGTCTGCAGTGTATTAAAGTGTTTGCACCTCCTCACAACCAAGGATGGAGATCAGTTCAGTTCTGAACAGATGACCTCTTTAAGAAACTTATCTGCGTATCTGTGCATTTCTGTCTCGTGTCCTCAGTGATTTCGTGTCATGGCTCATTGAGACCGGAGAGATCAGTAAACCCGAAGAGGGAGTCAACCTCGGTCAAGCCTTATTGGAAAATGGCATCATCCACCATGGTGAGGCAAATTAATGTTATTTCTCGAGCTCCCCACTCTTTACTCCCCTGTCATCTTCCAGTCCTCTATAGTATTTGCATTTTAATGCTCTCTGAGCTCTGTAGCTCTCCTCCTCGTGCGTTCCTGTTCTGTTTTTAGTCTGTTTGGTCTTTCTGTCTTCAGGCCTGTTTTTAATGACTCCTTTTCTCTGATTCCCATTCTCCTTCTGTAATTGTTTGACTCATTCATGTTACTCACAAATCCACTGTGTTTGATGGTTGTCCCGCAAGGATCTAAAATCATTGTCTGGCATCGTCTCGTCCTTGGGCGACACTCACAGGTTTACTCAGCTGAATTTACACTCACACATGCAGACACTACTATAAAGTGTGTATTAACACAGTTGTCCAGGATGTTGCTGACAGGGCTCTTATACGTAGTAAGTGCAAACCACCGTCAGTACTTCTACATGCCACACACTCAGGAGAAATTTGCTGAGACCTAATGTTCATATTCCTTAATACCTGTGGAAAATCCCAAGAAATCCTCACTCACAGTTACCATACGGCCATAGACGGATACAATGATGACATGCTGGGCTCTGTGGAACAGCTGTGAGGCTTTGTGGGCAAATTGGAGAGGTTTGAGCCTTGCAGGCAAAATGTAGGTGTCACAGTTATTCAGTGAAAAGAAATCAGAGTGAGCGGTAATGTGACAGATTGGCAGACACATAATAGTAACAGTACATCCATATATTTTACAGTTCTTATCCAATTAGATGTACATGTTTGGTTTGAGGCACAGCCATACACCAGTTCACACTTGTTTTACCAATTTTGAAAAAAAAAAAAAAAAAATTCAGCTATCATTTTATGTGCTTTATATCCCACGACACTTTACAATGACCGATTTGATGGTGCATTCCTTTGGTTTTATGAGGGTACTTTTAAGTCTAGACTGAGAAAACCAGCAGCTTGTTTGATTCCATGCCAGCTTGTTGTGGTGGAACCAAACTGCCTCTCTTTGGCACATTTCATGGTTAGCTTTTGTGAAAGCCGTCTGCTGGTGCATGTATTAGTCATTTTCCATTTTCTGTCTTCATTCTTAATAAGAAGTCGTTTTGGAAGTTTTGTGTTCATCAGTGCAATTTGGGAGGTTCTGTGGGGATCTGGCAGTTGTCTGCTATGTTAACGCCATTAGACAATCACACAGGGAATATGTAAAGCATGTAGTTTTCTTTGGCTTTGATATTAAACAGTGTAGAGTGAAGACGTTTATGTTACAAACCCCAAATCATCCATTATTGAACCTGAAGCAGCGCTGAGGTGACAGTTTCTTCTTTTGCTGTCGTTTTAGTGTCAGACAAGCACCAGTTCAAGAACGAGCAGGTGATGTACCGTTTTCGCTACGATGATGGAACCTACAAGGCCCGCAGTGAGATGGAGGACATCATGTCCAAGGTAACTGGAGTTCTGCTTCTGGATGTTTCCGCTGGTGTGCTGTAACAAATATCAGGCGCGGGGTTAGCCGAACTGGTCGTTTTGAATTGGCTGCGGGTGTGAATGGGAGAGCGAATGGTCGTCTGTCTCTGTGTGTCAGCCCTGTGACAGACTGGCAACCGGTCCAGGGTGTACCCTCCTCCTTGTGACCCTGAACTGGATAAGCAGAGGAAGATGGATGGATTGATAATGACACTAAATGTCTTTTGCACTGTGGAGCTCAAGCACAAAAAAAATACAACAGAAAAACCTTCTTCCTGAAATTGTGACAAAAAGAAAGAAAAAGAATCAACATTAATTTTCTTTGGTTCTGCTGCCTACTGTCCACCAACTAGAATAAGCTTGCAGCTAGCTGTCATTACAGCTTGAGCCTCTCATCACAGATGCTTTGTTCTGCAGGGTGATGCACTTGGCGGTATTCCTACAAAACTATGTACCTTTAACAAACTTTATACCATATAATTTGTACTTACAGTTTCAAATACATTTCAGATACAATCCCTTCCCATAGAATAGTCAGCCAGAAGCTGAACGTTTTTGTTGGTCTGCATTTGCTGCCACACCTGACTGTCAAGGTTTGAGGCTTTTTTTTTTTTTGTCCTAAAATCATAGCCTCGGGGTAACTCCTTTCACTTGTTCCGAAGCCATGCTTATACCTGTTTACCCAAGGTGTGTATGATCTATGACTCAGCGCCTCCATTTTTCTACTCTTTCAGGGCGTCAGGCTTTACTGCCGGCTTCACAGCCTCCACACGCCTATCATCAAGTAAGTACCTGCCCTCCTCTCCCTTTCTTTCTCCTTCCTTCATTCTCCTCTGTTAACGTCCGTGCTCTCCAGGTGCGAAAATGCATATTCATGAAAGGTTCACATTTGGCCCGAGTCACACTTTCTGTAATGACTGAACAAACGGTAGCGCTGCCAGGAATGACAGCCCTCAAACCCTTTTCCTTTCCAACCTGGAGTCCGAGCCAGCCGTGAGCTGCTGTAGGTTTATGCTTTCAGGATTCAGTGCAGGTTGAAGACGCCAGGTTTTCATGGCTGGAGGCTTATATAAGAAAGCTTTTAGAGGATTATGGAGAGCCACTTACTGTGAGCATTTGTCTCTTTATCTTTACAGTATAGAGGGTTAGTTGGATATATATTATTGAATTATTAAGTGTATGCATTCAAATGATAATGAATCCAATCTCTTTATTTCTCCTCTGCCTCTCTTTCACACACGGATGCTCACACAGACACTTTACTGCTGAGTACAGCTACTCAGAAATGTAATTACTACAGTGTAAAGTATATGTATACACATAAACACACACTTTCCCCTGAATGTAACCTCACTATATGCTAATATATACACTCTTAGTCCTAAATCATTCTTTAAATTAAGGTTGTTTATTGGTAATTACTTAAGAATAATCTCTATTCTAATCCTAAAAATAATCCCATAAAGTGGCATAGAATTATCTATGAGTCCATTAAGAGTCTAAATTTAAACAGAAACAGGAGAAACTCAGTGTATCTGTCTCATAAGCCTCCAAACACACACACACACACACACACACACACACACACACACACACACACACACACACACACCACCACCACCACCACCACC
>JAVDPK010001643.1:864918-884133 GCA_034780415.1 Cichlasoma orientale
ATCTTTCTTGTGACACCCCCCCCCCCCCAATATCCTTACACACACCAGCTTTGACTGATACACAGACTACGTCGAAGGCACTGTTTCGTCCCCTCTTGCTGTTCTTTGATTCCCTGTTGGAGGCGGGAGGTACACCTACTTTGGCTGCCATAGTTCTTTGCACATGTAAACAGCAGCTCAGGGGGGCCTGCTAACACAAGCCTTATTGTCGTTAATTCTGGAAAACCTTTGCCAGAAGTTACTGCGGAGTTCTGTGAGCGTGTGTGTACGCTTGAGCAACGCAGAAGTAAAAAGCGGTAGTTAGAAAAGGATGAAAGGTGTGTAGAGCATGAGGCAGTGAACTAGAGAAAAAACTGGCGTGATTAACTGAGTGTGTGTGTGTGTGTGTGTGCTTTTATTCCTGCACACAGGTTGATTCCATCAACAGCCTGCTCAAAGGACCCGTCATGACCAAGGCCTGTGAGGAGACCAAGCACTTTTACTCTGACCACAGCCAGCCAGGTACAGATTTGTTTCTGTGTGTGTGTATGTGCTGTTGAACAGCGTGTCATTGTGCTTCTGTTAGAGAGGCACACACAAATGCTCTGGTTTGATGTGAACAGAGTTTCGCCAGACCGAAGACTGGACCGGTCGCTGTCGGTCCATTATCCACAAGCACATCCAGGAAGACCCTTGGAACCTCCCCAGCTCTATCAAAAACCTTGTGGAGAACCTGCAGAAATTTGTGGATGGTAAGTAGGATAAACATGCGCGCGTGCATACTCCTGCCACGTATACAGTTACAATCACTCACTCCACCTTGTTTTTCTTCTTCCTTTATAGATGGAAAGAACCAGCTTCTCCTGGCTCTGCTCAAGTGCACAGGTACTGTAGCGTGTCAGCGGTAGAAGAGAAACCAGTTAATATTCAGAGCAGTGCAGCAGCAGATAATCAGACTAGATTGAACCCAGGTCTAATTTTCCATAAAATTACCTGAAGAGACGGACTGTGGAGCCGCTCAGCAGAACTCAGTCTCAGGCAGCAGGAAAAGTCTCATAACAGGAGCAGTTTAAATGATCCCAACAGCTCTTTGCACATGAGATCATCCATCATATGAACTTAGAGCCAGATTTACGTCAGGAATTCTTCAAATCCTTAAAACCTTCTTTTAAGGATTACATACATAATATGTAGATTTAGAAAGTTATGAATACATTTTGTACTCTGACTTTTTCTATTGCACCAATGTAAATTTACCTTATTTAATCAAATCATGCACATCATCAAATCAAAGTTTTAGCATCATTATTCTGAGAGAGATCATATTCACCTTTAGACCAGTTCTCTCTCTCTGTGTGTTTGTGTGTGTGTGTGCGCGCGCTCATTATTGTTGGAATGAAGGTTAGTGTCAAAGCGCATGATGCTCTAGTCCCTTTGAACTCTCTCCAGTGGCATATGGTACTAGTTAATGGCAGATATCCTCTCATGGGATTCAAGCTAATGGAATATACTGTAAGCATTGGAGCAAGTTCAGAACATGTAATGAGGGAGGTTACAGTGAGGCTGCGATACCTTACCCTCTCCTCCCTACTGATCTGCCTACAGATGTTGTCTTCTGTACCTCTTTGTTTTCACTGCTGCTTTCACCCCCTTCAGCTCCTCATAACCTCTACAGTCGTGCATCCCTTGACCTATCGCTGACATTGTCCTGACGTTCCTTTCTCGCTGCTCTTTCTCCCCCGCCAACACCAGACACATCTTTGCAGCTTCGAAGGGACGTGATCTTCTGCCAGGCGGCAACGGGCGCCCTGTGCACACTAGCCGAACAGGTGCTGACGGCATTGCATTCCCGGTTCAACAATGCCGGCGAGTACCAGGAAGACAGCAAGGAAACCAGCCGCAAGTGGCTAGAGCACATATCCGTTATTGGTGTTTTGCTGCACTTCCAGTCCACACTATCTCCACACCTGGTGAGAATAAGTTTTGCATTTTTATTTGGAGACACTTTTCTAATAACCGTAGCGTAGTTTTTTGTACTTGTGCCTGAAAAGCAAACGATCCTCACTTCAAATCCTCAGTTAAAATACGCAGAGCTTCCCGCTGTGGCGACCCCCTGTGAATAGGGAAGCAGCCAATAAGTAGCTTTATTTGGTTATTAGGGAAAAAAGCAACAGGGTTCATGGTTTGATGTAAATTTTAAGTAATAACTTTCCCAGTGCAGTTTTAAACAGGCACCAAAATCTTGTGCTTATGCTGCTGTTTTCACTTTTTTTTTGGTGTCGTTCTGCATCAAGCGCTCGGGAGTCTGTATGGCTTTCTAGCCACGCAGCTGTCTCCACAACTACCCAAACTCTTAATCCTGGTGTGACTTCTGAGCTTTCTTTCTCTTCTTGGGCAGAAAGAGGAGCGGACCATGCTGGAGGACACCAAGGCAGCCCTGTCGGATTTGGACAAAGTCACTGTGTTCTTCAGGCAACTGGAGGATGAGTGTCTAGTCGCAAGTAAGAGACTCCATCAACAAAGACTGACTCGGCCCATTCAAACCACACTGGTGTTAATGAGCAGCTGTATGGTTTCACCAGTTCTGAATAAAGTTCTATTGTGTGGCCGCATGGCCGCTACTGAGGGTGAAATTGCCATTATGCCATTGCAGATTTCATTTTCTTTTCCATGAAGAGCTCCTGAATAGGGAGCTAAAACAATTCTAAAATGGGCCCATAAATCATTTTAAACAAGGGCAGAGCATTTCAGATATTAAGGTCCCTTCTTTTAATCTTTAGTGCTGCTGAGAAACACACGACATGTGTCACAGAAGCAGCTCCAGATATACTCAAAAAAGAATATTTAAATACTTATGAACGCTTAATCATTGCAGTACAGAGATGTAGTGCTGTCGTTTCAAGAGGATGCAACCAGGTTGTTCAGAGTGGGCTTTGTGGACGTCTTTACATAACTGTGTCTAAAAAGTGTAAGACCTGGGTGCATTTGTGCCTTTAATACGCTCAGTATCTGCATTCATTGAAGGTGCTCCGGGTTACCGGAACCCTTAAAGTCAAAGATACAAAGGATGACTGCATCCTCAACCGGTCCTCTTTTCAACAGGCTCAATATGGCCAGCAGAGATTGCTGCTCAAAGGAAAAGCACAACATGCACTTCCCATTTTAAAAGGCAAATCTGTGGATGAAGCAGGAATTTGCTATTCTGTCTTCATGCTTGGCTGCAGAAAATAGTTTGTGCATGCGCTAACGTATTGCTATTGGTCATTTGTATTGTATTCATTAAGCATGGCAGGCATGTAGAGCTAGATACACTGTACAGGCTCAGTCTGGTACAGTTTGCTATTAAAAAAGAAGTTTTTAACCAAGCTTCTTTGCTGACATCAGCTCAGACTGCTGCAGTGCAGGTAGATGGTTTTTGGCGTCAGAGTCCATTGGACACTATTGATTTGCTAACAGCATCTTCAGATGGTTGAGAAATACGTGTAAAGTACAGACATATAAGCGCCACAGACTCTAAGGGCCCTGAGCTCAGCCTAAAGCATCACAGCCAATTCCACAAGGTTATTGCTTGGTGGGTTCTCTAGAAAAGAGGATTGACCTCAGGGGTCACGCAGCAAAGGTCATTTCTTTCCATTTTCTGACAAGTGCTCATGTATCACTGCTGGAAAAGGTTAGAGAATTTAGCACAAGTCAGCTTCAGATTTATAAATGATTGCTTGTCCTATCTTGTTAGAGAATGTTATTGCTCTGTATTTTTATCACAATTTCTTATAAACTACAATTTTTTAAAAATGTACCACACATTGATGTGACTATAAATGTAAATGATTAAATCAGATATCGACCTCTGTCCCGTTTCCACAGAATGTTCCACATTTATTGTGCTACTTTCAGTGTGTATTAAGATATTGATAACTTGCTGTTTAAAATGCATTGGAAAACCTGACGTGTAATGCTGCAGTCTCACTAGGGAAAACATGGCCAAAATTATTGTGACCATGTGCATTGAACTTGTGATCTTGGTGCCTTTTGAAATGGGTGCTTCAGAGCCGGGGGCATGGTTTGCAACCACTCATTGTCAGTTGCCGTCCTCAAAGTGACTTTGGTGCGCCAGGATGGTGTCAGTTTGGGATGTGAATGGGGTCAAGTTGGAAATTACATGCAATCTGTTTGAGTAACTGTGATAAATCGGTTAAAACTGCAAATCTGTTGCCGTCTACACACAGAAATTTACACTAATCAGAAATTCACTCCTCACATTGGGAGTCGAGCCAGATCCTCATAGATTTGAAAGAGAAATTCAGAAATGTCTCCACAAATAGTGACATAATTGCTGCAGGACGGTGATTTAACTGCAAAATGATAGGTGCTCGGCAACCTGCATTTATATAGGAATATAATTAGAATACAGCCAGGTGTCAGCTAGTTAAGCCAACATGAGTTGCGCTTTTGCCAATCTGTCCGTGTTTATAAATTAAACAGCGGTTATTTGCAAACCTTCACCAATCTGTGTGAAAGTGAGCGCAGTCAGACTGGAGGCAAGGCAATTGCACATGACCTGTGCAATTGCCTTGCCTTGATTGAAAGTGGTCACCCAGAGGTTAAGAGTGTTACACATTCAGCTTCTGGGCGACTTACTAGTTGCAAGGAAGTTAATCTATTTTTACTCTCGTGTGACTGAGCCATAACAGAGCATCTGACTTCCACATGCACTGGAGGGTGTAGACTTTTATTCACACTGAAAGCGACAGAGGAAAACTCAGTGGTGGAGGATTTTTCTGTTATAGTTTGCATGTTTTTATTCATAGACGGGTGCTCTATGTCTCTTTTAAACTTATCTGTGTATGCTTGTTGCAGACACACCAGTGTGCTACCAGGTGGAGGGCAGCAGACACGCCCTGAGGGTCACCCTTTACCTGGACAGCTGCCACTTCAGTGGGCTGCCCATTCGGCTGCAAAATGGAGGCAGCCTCAAACTCCACACCGTCCTCTTCACCAGGGGTAAGACTGGGACAGGCGAACTGGAGAAACTCAAAGAGAATAAATCCAGGGTGTAGTTCAGCTGGTAAAGCATGACGCCGTGGTGGAAAGAAGAGCCACACAAAACCTTTTACCGTGAAATAAGCCACACAAATTCACTTACATACATTACACATATAGCCTTGGATCATTAGAAACACTCAATGCACCATCCAGCCTTTCAGCCTCTTACACATGTACATTTCTTCATAACTTTATTTGATTTTATTAAGTTAGACTGAAGCCTTGTATTGACCATTTAAAACACTACTTTACGAACATGCTCACTTTAGCACTCCCTGAGTCTTAGTCAGCCTAGTATGAGCGTAGAGCATTATACATCATGCCAGTCTGCCAAATAACTGCTAATTTTCCATGCACAAATGCTACTCAGAACATTAATCTTATGAGAGAACCCATATTGTTTACCATGTATTTCCAAATACAAAACAGCGCCAAGATTTTCAGTAGTGCAGATTTGCAGATAAAGATCCCCACCTACTGGAAAAGAGTCTTAACTGCAGGCTATGGGGACGCACAGGCCTCCGTGCAGGCTGCAGTTTGTGTGTGTGTCTTTATACATTAGAGGAGGTCAGGTTTACTAAATGGAGGGATCAGATCGGCTAAAGGATCAGTTGTGAAGCAGCGAGGTTTTTAGATTGAGGATGGGAAGTTGAGTTCAGATGGGTTTGTTAATCTGCAGTTTGATCCATAGATTTTTGGACAGTGACACATGCTGTGTGTATTGGACTCTGAACACCACCACAGTAGACTTTAAATCAAACAGTCAAGATGTGATTGAAATGGCTTTAACAAAAAATATTGCAACAACTGTTTCAGAATTTATACACAACCCCCCCATTTTTCATAGGCTCAAAGGTAATCGGATAATTGACTAGCAAGCAGTTTCATGGCCATGTGATACCTGTTCCCTCGTTATTCCATATTAAGTAGATAAAAATACCTTGAGTTGATATCAAGTGTTTAAACTGGTACATTCTTAAAAAGAAGGAATGCACCGATCAGCTAAGGAACACCTAAAGGCCCGAAAGAAGAAAACTCAAGTTCATGACAGAAATATTTCCGTGCTTAAGAAAAACCCTTCACAACATCTAATCTGCAAATAAATGTTCATCCAGTTATTAAAAACAATGCTGATATTTAAAATAGTTAGTTTGCCCAACTACTTTTGAGCCTGAAAATGAGGGACTGTGTGTAAAGATGGCTCTAAACAGTTAATGCGATATGTTTGTCAAGCCCCGCGAATTAAAGCTGAAAGTCTGCACTTCAGTCCCATCTTGACTGTTTGATTTGAAATCCAATGAGGTGGTGCATGGAGGCAACATTATAAAAAGTGTGTAATTTTCTAAATATTCATGGATCTAACTATATATGCCTTCTAACTTGTTTTTTCCAGCTTTGGAGCGTCCAGAGGGAGTGTCCCAGCAGGACTGCGTCGCCATGGAGGAGTTCCAGCAGCGCACCAATGCTGTCTCACTGGAGAAAGCCAGGGCCTACTACCGCAGACTCAGGTATGCATTTGACACTAGCTAGCACTCAGGATGTGCTTCACCTTAGAGGGAGAGTTCAGCCTTTGGTGTTGCATAACAGGTAGAAACTGCACTATGTATATTATAAATGTGAAAGTAAAGCATATTGGATTCAAGGTCTAGAATTTTTCAAGGTTAAAACTTTATCATCCAGAGAAGTCCTTGAAAGATTCCCATATTGACAAACTGCTTAGTAAGCGAAATGACTGTTCACTCGGTTCTCAAGCAGTAACGTGTAGTATATTGTAGCACATATGATATAAATATTAAGTCTGGAAAGAGGTGGTTTAGGAATAAGGACATGCATGCATGTGTTTATTCAAGCTCTAATTTTAGTGTGATTTCATCTGTGATTATATCAGTGTTTTTAAACTGCGTGAGGTTGCTGACATGAATTCCCAGAAAGCGATTCAACAATGCATCATCAACAAATGATAAAATATTTAGCAGTTGCAAATTCTGTAGATGCTAGATGACTCAGCTCTCCAACAAAGTGAGTCATAGGATGCAAATCAGTAATTTTTCAAACCTGATGAAGAGTTTAAAAACTGAAAACTGATTTCTTTTGTCCTGATAGGGCTTTCTATTTGGAGAAGTCTAATCTCCCTACAGACTCCAACAGCACAGCAATGAAGCTAGACCAGGTAAATATATACTTATCCGTGCCTTCCATTTGCTGTTTTTACAAATAATGAGTACATTATAGCCTGTTTGGTCTTTTTAATATGTAACGTCTGTCTTGTTATTGTAACATAAGTCAATTTTTTTTATATAATGTTGTGACTGAATATAAATGCAAGCGCAGATACTGGGCCTTGAAGTTAGAGACCTTCAACCAAGCATTTCCAAAGTAAGATGAACTGGTGTGTCATTCCTTCCACTGGAAACCCCTCTATAGCCCATCAAGACCCTCCCCGTTAACTCCAACTAACCCCAACAATTATCAATTGTGTCCATTTGAACTTCAGTTCTAGTGTCCCACACTGACTGTAGCTGAAATAGATTGCAGTCATTAAAACTGAATAGATCCTAGTTTTAATATAGAAAGTTTTATTGCCGGGTTTTCATTGCCTTTGGAGAGAGAGACTTCAGATTTAGACTTTCTTGTGTTGCATTTGATGGTTGTTTTCTCCCCATTTGTGTTCTTCATCTTACAAGCCAGTTACTCTACTTTGCCTATTCCTGAGTGTTAAAATATTATCCAGTATAATCCAATGTTTTATCTTCCTTCTCTCCAAATGAATATTACTGTATTATTTTGGAGTGTTCTGCTTACTTCAGTATGATGTCTTTGTCTTGGTAGCAAGTGACTTTTTCACTCACTTGGTGTGAATCCAATTTTAAAGCTCTATAGTAGTCTAAACGGCTTGTTAAGATGATCTCTTCTGTGATACGGTGTTTAATCACCTTGTTAGAAGTGCATTTACCCCTAACCTTCCCTGACCTTTACTTCCCCCTGCCTCACCATAGCTGCTGAGACCCCTCAACACACTGGATGACCTTTGTCGACTAATGCAGTCATACATCAACATGCGCCCGAATGCCCAAGGCCACCCGTCAGGTGTCGGCGTGCTGTGTGTGTCCTCTGAGCTGTGTAACCGCCTGGGAGCCTGCCACATCACCATGTGTGGCACAGGCATGCAGAGGTCAGTTTGGCACCACGCTGCTTTTGTTGTATCACTGGACTGTCACATGGAATAAAAATTAAGCCCCGCTGAACCTCACAAGCTCAGCCTAACATTACTATCTGAATTCATTTTACTTCTGCTTGTGTCCCACAGCTGCATAATTGTGTTTATTACAGAGGAGCACACAATGCTAACCATTGGCCTTCCTGTTCTTTGCAGATGTACCCTAACTGTGACATTGGAGCAGGCAATCATCCTAGCCAGGAACCATGGCCTCATGCCACGCTGCATCATGCAGACCATGGACATAATGCGCAAACAGGTAAGCCTATGGTGAAATGGATATCAGACTAAAGTTTGTGGACCAGAAGCTTATTAGGTTATTAGAAAACTGTTTTAATAAGACCTCAGTCTTATATTAAAATCAGGACTAGGAAATAAATATGAGTCAGCTATTTTATTATATAAAATTATACAAACTTCCTGACAAAAATACTCGGATTATTTTTAGTTTGAAATGCCATCTTTTAGGAGTAATTTAAATGGACAGCAAACCTGAACTGAATTGAGTTGATACATGGAGATACTGGGTCAGATCCCATGCAGTTCCCTTTGCCAGCCATTTAAAAGTGTGTTAAAAATGCAACATAGAGTAGTTTTAAAGTTTATATTATTTTTCAGCAATTATAACTTTTTGTTTTTAATATTTTATTATTATTAATTTTGTTCTTTGCAATTATTTCTGTACCTCTGCTAGAAAATATTACCACATGGAGAGTTTTGCATGATTAATCAGTTAAGCCATTCCTTATAGTGGAGCTTATAGCATATATTTTTTTCAGGGGGCACGAGTTGAGCTGTCTGCTAAAAATCTAAAGGTAATGGACCAGATGCCGCCATCAGCTCCAAGGTACTGAATGAAACTCTTTCCAGGCACTTCACGCCATGCCTTCAGATAAATTGCACCATTTATATGTAGTCCCGGTGGATCCCCCTAATTTGAAAGTTTTGCTTTTTTTTAACAGGCTCTTCAAGCTATGTTTGCCACCCTCAGATGGAGACCTCTAAGAATACTGTCACTTCAGAGAAGTCATTACAGAGACGGTGAATGAGCAACTGGAAGATATTAGAGATGACAAAAGCAAAAAGACATGGCCAGTGGAAAAAATCTGCCTCTCCCCATTGCCCCAGTCACAGAGGGATCATTCCAGTGTGGATACTACTAGAGTCTTCAGAGCACCTACAGTGAGACTGAGGCAACCTGAGGCATGCTGTTATGTTGGATCTCCTTCCAAACAGAGCTGACATGAATGACTTAACTGGTTCAAAATGTTCACGACATAAGGAAAAGGGAGGAAAACCCCCCCCCCCCCCCCCCCAATAACAGTGGTTATGTTCACAGTTGAGCTTGTATTATTAACTGGATTAACCAAACTACCTGTAGCTGACTGTCATCCTAAATGCAGACGTCATTCATTTTGCCTTGGACTGCAAATTCCAGAGAGCTGTCTGTTTCTCTGTTTGGGCTGGTGTTCTCCAGGGCTGGACGTGTGGACCCCGTGTGAAGTAGAATACTTGAATGCCCTGTTATTCGTGCATGATGCTGGCTTATTAAATGCAGAAAGTCAAAGATTAGACAGAGAGATGGAAGTAGGGACTGAGGGGCAGATGAAGATTTGGGGTGGGGTGGGAATGGGGGTGGGGCTGTATTTTTCTTCAGTCTGCTGCATGTGGTTACTGTGCAATTACTGTAGGTTTAGTGTGAGTACTGTATTACTGCACTATATGAAGGATAGTTATTTATTGTGTCCAGAAGGAGCGTTTTATCGCCTACTTATACTATATCGGGTATTAAAGAATCTAAAAAGCATTCCAGCCTAAGTATTGAACAGTATTTAAAGGACCAATGGCATGCCGTCGTTTAGATGTAACTGCTTTTGTGTATTTCATTTTATTTATGTTACATTAATCTTCAGGGAGCGCAAGGGACGGACATACTGAAGCTAACTAATCAGAATCAGGACAAAGGAAGCTTAAACAAACTATACAAGGCTGTTTCTCAACAAGCGGCCAAGTTATCAGGTTACTATTAAATTATTAATATATTAATTCAAGTGTCCTAGTTGAAGGATTGCCTTCTCTTAACTAAGACACGTTTTGATTTCTTTCTTTTTTTAATTGGCTTTTATGTTGTCTTGTATTAACTGTAGGTGTTAAAAGAAGCACAAAAATTGGTCCATTCAGTGTTAGGAAAAAAAGTACTGTATGCAGTTTGCTGATGATTTGAACAAAGGGACTGTCTGATGACTGAAAAACAGTAACATTAGTTTACTGACATTTTTGTACATACAAGCTGTAACAGTGTCACAGGGGGAGAGAGGCTATGTAGAAAACTGAAGCAGAGAATTGCTATAAATTAAATTGGATTATTTTTTATGGAAATAATATAGTATATAAAACCTTTTTTTGTATGTGTGACTGTGCATTTAAAGAGAAGCCGATCCTCTTTTCTAAGTGTAACCTCACTGACAACTCGTTTCTGACTGTTTAAAAAAATGTTTGACATGCATTTCAAGAATCTTTCTTGACATGCTGCGTTCATTGTGGCAGATCATGAGATCTTTATTTGGCTCATGTTGGAATAGTCCCCTCACATCCCTTGGCAGTAGCATTACCAACACAAATTTACATCCATCAGTTGGCATATCGTCCCCCTCCTAAAATAATGGTTGAAGTCAGTTTTAACAAAAATTTTTATTTTTGTTTTCAGTTTTTCCTGTTTTCTGAAAAAAACATGAAAAAATGATTTACTCAATGATTTTAGGAAGGCAATGATATAAAACCCATGGTTATTTGCATTGTCACAATTTCCTTTATCAAAGTTGCTCCTAACTTGACCGATGTGAATATTATAAAGTCCCAGTGCAGCATTAGTTATTGTAACCTGGTCTTAAGCATGTTACCAGTTCAGATTAGGGAATGATTGCAGCATGTTGGTGTACCAGGACAAACACGTCATTGATTCCACGTGTATTTACATTATTCTAATGTTTTGTTATTGTATATACTTTATCTGCAGTTTTCTGTTGCTTGAAAATAACTGTACAAAGGATCTCTCTTTCTTTCTAAAAAAAAATATCATTGTAAATGGAAGCTTAACAAGCTAGTGAATAAAATGCTATGAGTTTGACAAGTTTTCTTGAATCTGTGTTGTTGGCTTGATCCAGTAAAGGTTGGGATGTCCTTCAGGACATTTTCTTTTCATGTTTTGTACCCTTTCTACTTTACAGTGCACCCTACCTGTGTTCATGTATGCACTCCACGTTACTGCAGGTTTCCATGACTCAAAAGGAGCGTGGAGGATGATTGCATCTTTTTTTGCCTTCACACCATGTCAGCAGACTGTGACTAAGTAAAGCTGGAAGTGACCATTAGGACGGTTTCCTTTTCCATCTCACTTACTCATATTTTTGCTTGACATCATAGGCAGCAGGGGAGGCTGCTTTTGTGTAAATAATAATAATAATCTGCAAATCATTTTAATTTAAAATAGTGCAGGGAAAACATAAGAAATGCTGAAGCTGAAAATGTTTTATTTTTGTCGAAGTAAAAATAGTTCTGATGCGGTAACAAAAGACTGGCAAAGCTTTTTAATGCTAAAAGCAGTTTGAACATTTCACAACTAATTTGGTTAACTGGCAACAGCTCAGTAACATAAATTAGTACAACTGAGTATCCCAGAGAGGCAGAGTGTTTCAGAGTAATGATAGGGAGAGATTCTGTGCATCATTTGGGCTAAAGAGGACAGGGACCACTCAGCACAGTCTGAAAGCCTGCAACCATGATGATAAGGAGGCGCATTACTGCTCTTGTCACGTGTAAAGGCACTATTAAAGCTGAACAATATATGCCCGGTACGGAAAACCTCCACTGCCATCCAGAAAACATCTTTTCCAGCGACTGAACTTCAGTTCACAAACGCCTAAAGAGCACAGTGAAACTTTTTGGAACATGTTACTGGCATCACATTCAAAAATAAAAAAATAAAAATTTGTACTATTTTCAATTAAATAGAGGCTTAAATGCTTCTTTTTTTTCCTTTTTCTTTTTTTACATTGTTGCATTCTGCTTTTTGTTTACATTTCACTCGTTTGCAGGTGTAACTGTGTAATGGGGAAAAGGAAAATTCTGCCAGAACTGCTATGAATCATTTAGTGCACATCCTTCTCTTTCAGGTGGATGCAAATTGATCTATACTCGAGTGTGCGCAAAGCAGGCTGGTATGTCCCATTTCTTTGTCTTTTGTCTTGCCGTTGTTGACACTTTCTCACGTTGGCACGGACTGTGTGCGTACTCCAATCGAGGAAACGCAAACCTTAAGTCATATCTTGACATAGTTTTCGGTGTCCATTACCCTGACTGAAAAAAGGCGGAACATATGAATATTACATGAGAGTGCATCATCCAATTAAAGCCTTTATTGTGGTTTCTCTTCTCGCGTTGGAGTTAAGTGGTGAGGATGGCAGGTTATTTTGGTTTGGGTTCTTAAAACTAAGACGCATTCTTTCACCCATATCGTAGTAACGAACCTCTCCACCTTCCACGTTAGAACACTAGTAGAACGCTGACCGTGTGTTGAGTTTAATTTATCCATCTTTTATGGACATTAAATTACTGCAGAGAGCCTTTAAATCGCTGATGACCAACGTGATAAGATTGTGGAATGAAATCCATGTGCATTTCCCTCCTTGCTGTATGTCAGATGGCCGGAAGGGGCTAAGGTAAAAAGCATACACTGTGCAGTTTCGCATGGTTATTGCAATTGGTTTTCTAGAGGGACCGACACCGACTGCATTCACCACCAGCACACACCCCTCAGCACGGGTGATGCATCCCCGCGGCAAGGGCACGGACAACTCCTCCTTAGAGTCGTCTCGACTTTAGAATGGTGCAGAAATCTCTCAACGGCGGGGTTTACCCAACTCAAGCCGGAGAGAAGCAGCACAAAGTCGGATTTGTGGGTTTGGACCCGGGGGCTCCCGAATCCAACAGGGATGGGGCGCTGCTCATTGCGGGTTCGGATAGCACCAAGCGGAACAGCATCCTCTCCAGACGGAGGTCCAGCATCTCCGTAGGAAGACCAAGACCGGCGAAGAAAAATGCCAGCTATCGGAAACTACAAAATTTCCTCTATAATGCGCTGGAAAGACCGCGGGGATGGGCGTTCATCTACCACGCTTATGTGTAAGTGCAGTTTGGGCTTCAACCAAGCATGTTCTGCCACCGTGCCCCTTTCAGCTGGGAACACAGTTACTATGTCATGAATTAGGGAGGATGCTATGGAGTTTTGCAGGCTGGCAGTCTCGTTCTGCTTTAATAATCATGACCGTATGATGCAATAAGGGGTTAAATGCTGTCCTGCTGCCAGACTGCTAAAGCCTTATTATATGAGAGGAATCACTTTACCTGCATAACTCCTGTTGTAACTCTTATTATTGGCTTTTGCAACTCATGCTTACGTCACAGTGTCATTTTTGACAGATTTTAAAATCTTCGTGATGCTTACAGTCAGCATTTAACGTATGCCCACATTTACACACCATTGTTTTTCACTGAATGGAGTTACCAGACATTGCGGCAGCTTTCAGCACTGTGGTCTGTGGACAGCTCCGGGCCTGGTATTTACTAATTAACGCTGCAGTCCGACTCCGCACAGTGATGAGGACTCTGTTAACATACATGTGTGAGCACGTTATAAGAGAGTGCTCTGTGTTTTACAGCCAACAACCAGACAGTCTGTTGACTTCTTGCAGCTGGAAAAAGGTGCTTTGCTTTAGCTTCCTTTGTGTGTCTGGTTAGTGAGGCTTGGGCTAAACATAAACCACTACCCAAAGAGTTAATGTCAGACCCCAGAGATGCCATCATCGATGTGGTCTCATGATCTGTAATCTGTGGTGGGTGGTCAGCGCAGAAGCAAGAAAGCACAAAGGATGACAATGTTTTAGGGTAAAGGATTGCATGATTCTTTTATACTGAAGTGGTGCTGCAGCAATTTTTATCTGCCAGCCTTGAGGGTGAAACACTGAAAAATAGTCAGAATCCATTGATTAGACTCCAAGATTTTCAGACTCTGATCTTACATTTCTCAGAATGCAACCAAAATAATTTATTTAGATCCATGTCGTGATGCAGGCTTCCTGTTTAAGACAGCAGACATTAGTCAAATGTTTTTACATGCTGCTTCCCATCGCTGGTAAGATGAAGTGAAAAATGTGTGGAGCCACTCCTTTGTATTATGTGCAACATACTAATAGGATTTACAGTATGTTCCCTTCACAAATACATTCTTCAAATGAAATGTGTATTGACTTATGTGTCCAGCCATGCCTGAAATCTTCAAATTTAGTGATACTGCTTGCTTTGTAGTGAGGAGATGAAGTAGCCACAGCATTGAGGAATTCACTGTGCACAGCATATCGACTCCCCTGAGACAGCTGGATGCCCAGAAGTAAGCCTGGGCTCTAATGTGAAACCACACGCACTCACACAGAGCCTTCTGGGTGCTTCTGAAATATTAACTGAATACTATAGCAGCTGACTAAAACTCAGTCTCCACCATTTGTTATGTTTTTGGGAGCTCTTCATTGACCAGTACAACTCTTAGGAAGCAGTGCTAGCTCTGTGGCTGAATCTAGTGCATGCAGACATGTGTTTTTGCAGCCAAGCAATGCCAAACAGCCTAGTTAGAAAAAGGTCAGTAAACAAGTGTGCTGTCTAAAATCAGACTTCTCTGGAAAGTTGTAAACTCCTGAGGAACTCTGCACTAACACAAAGAAATCTAATTGGAGAAAGGTGCTAGAACATGTTACCGTGATCATAGACCATTCTTTGACACAAATACACTTCCAAATGTGCACACTGTTCCAATCCACCCAGCCAAAGAAGCAGCATAGAGTCACCATGCCTCTGCCCTTTATTCCATTTGTCTGTTCTATGCATTATTCATAGTCACCACACTTCATTTAATCTGCCAACTCTTGCCTTCCATGTAGCTGATTTATAAAACTATCATATGCTGACATCAGTCAGATCTTTCCACCCCTGGTTCTTTCTGCTGCTTATCTCTTCTCCAATGGAAAAAAGCATTTGATATAAAGTGACACAGTTGCCTTGAAATAAGGAAGCAGTATTGCAAAGTATGCTAGCAGCTATTTTTTGATGGGGTTTCTCTGGAAATGTTAGATGTTATGTTCTGTGGCCTCAGTTGTAATGCGTGTAAATGATCAATATGTGGAACATGAGTACTGTGTATCCAGAGTACTCTTGAGCGTGCTGCTTTGGTTCCTCTCTCTCTCTCTCTCTTTCTCCCTTTGTTTGTCTGGTTGGCTGAGACCAAGACCAGCCTTTCTCCTTCACTTCGGGCCCAGCATTAGTTTAAAGGAATCACACACGGTGATCTACAGTCATGGATATTCCTTTGGTGCTAAATCTTATCCACTGTATAAAATACAGTTTGTCTCTGTGCTTTGTTGGCACAAATTCTGCTACAAAAGGTATTTTTAATAGACTTAATGCCAGTGAGACAGTAACGTATAGCCAATTCTCTGCATCCTACATTAATTTCTAACAGGCCAAGCCATATTCCTGATCAGATAAAGACCTCAGCTTTCAGCCATTTGGCTCGTGCAGGAGCCTGATTATCACGTGTCCTCTTGCAGAAAGCACCAGCTGTGTGAGATACTTGAAAAGCCTCTGCAGCTATAAGATGACAAAATGTGCCAGTTCTGCACCAAAGTGGAACTGAGGAATATTACCGAAAAAGACTGCGAAAACAGAGGAGGTCCAACAAAAGGATTTAAAGGCCGATCAGTCATTGAAAGCAAAACAAATATTCTGTTCGGTGATTGAGAGAGATGACTTGAGGACACGGTGTAGCTATACATTCTTTTGCTGAGCTGGCCAGCTGATGACAAACTGAGGAAGAAATAAGGCAAGGGCTGCAGCAGACAGATGCTGGTTGGCAAGCTGCTGAGATCTGATTGAGTGGTCTGTTTTAAAAGAAGAGGGGTCTGCTGTGATGAAGTGGAAGAACGAGTCCTGGTTGGGCTAAGTGTGCCCTACTTCTATTCCATTCTGAACAACACTCAAAATGCCAGCCTGTCACAGGGCCAACACAGAGAGACAGACAACCATTCACACTCACACAATTTAGAGTGACCAATTAACCTAACCAAAGTAAATTCATGTCTTTGGACCATGGGAGGAAACTGGAGTACCCGGAGGAAACCCACGCAGACATGGGGAGAACATGCAAACTCGACACAGAGAGAGGCCCGGGCCAAGGTGTCATCGAACCCAGACCTTCTAGATGTCATTCTAGCTGTGACACAGCAGTGCCCCACGGTTTTTCTTCCAAAACTTACTTTTGGAAATCATGGAGACTGTGTCCTTTGGTTTAAAAAGGAGCAGGACCATCCTGTTTGTTATCAGTGCACAAATGCTATTACAAGTGATGAATAGAGTTGTAGACTTGCACAGGTGCCATGATAACTTGTACAACTATCACCATGACAGTCTGGTACAATATCCACAATACTGCTGAGGCTGCACCGATCTACCGGTCCAACTCCAACTTCAACTTCCCATCACTTGTGAATAAGATCCCAAGATGCTTCGACTCTCTTACTGGAGGCAACCTTTCTTCACCAACCCGGAGGGAACATCCCACCATTTTCTGACAGAGATCCATATCCTCAGATTTGGAGGTGCTGACTCTCATCCAAGTCCATATTCTGCAAGTATTTAAAAAACATAGCTGTGTAGTAACAGAGCCTGGGTGCCAAACTGGCCTGCCTGTAGTCCAGAGCCATCACCCATTGAAAACATTTGGTGCATTATAAACTATATAAAACAGCAAAAAAGAAAGACCCAAACATTTATTTTCATATTCAAACCTGCAGCAGTTCATAAAAGGTTACAGGCTGTTGAAAAAAGCAGTGATGTAACACAGCAGTGTATATGCCCCAGTCCTAAAACAGTGGCGTTAAAGATTGTAAAGCAGGCTGAGTCTTGCTGAATTACCAAATAGCATATGGTTTCTAACATTGACAAATTTCAGATAAATACTGCTCCGACACCGAGGGTAGTTTTGAGTCAGCATGTGGACTCCTCTCTGTTTGTGTTTCAGCATATGTCATCATTCTGCTGGTGTCACTTTGGCCACAGCGGCTGCTGTTCAACAAAAACTACATTGACTAAATTTGTTGTGATGACAGTTATGACAGGGCCACATCACACCATAAAGAAGCGTTTCTTGAAAGTCACATCAACTAAGTATTGTAGCAGTTTTTCTATACGCAAGAATTCATTTAAGCAGCTATAACTAGTATTTACTCACTCACTTCACTCACAAGAGTGAGTGAAGAACTGAGATGGGACTTCACTGCTTTTAATTACTTTATTCAGCTCAGTGCAATCTCACTCCTTCACCTCATCTTGGCTCATGTTTTCAGGCTTAACAAACTCCAGCTCATGACTGAAGACTTCGGCCAATCATAGGTCTTTTTCAGACCAGATCAGGTGAGAAGCAGAAAATGGCATACAGATTTTTTTACCATTAAAATTCCATATAAGTAGGGATATGTGCTGCTGTTGTGTTTGTTGAGGTGGGTTCAGTCCCAGCGTGAAGGGAAAACTCAGCACTGAGCTATTTTGAGCAGGTACAAGCCCGTGTTTGCCTCTTGAGGGAACAGGAGAGGAGAACTCAAGGAGTCTTTTTTTAAATTCTCCTTTTTTTTCTCTTCCTTTTTTAGGTTCTGCCTCCTGCAACTTTAACGTGACTGCCCTATAAATATCACACCAAATGACGTTTTTAGCATTTGATTGACTTGAAAAATTGAAAAGTTGCTTAGAGCTTTTTAATCCATTTGCCTTTAACTCTTTTTAGCTGGACTGTATATCACATAATTTGCTGATATAGTTGACAGCTCCCTCTAAAACTACTAGGAACATTAGAATGGAAGCTTGGTGTGGTTTTATTTCTTGAATAATTGGCAGAATACTTTTTCCACATAAAGTATAAAAAAAAGTAAAGATCCCCCCACAAGACTTTAGGTTTCATCAAGTAATGGCTGCTGGGAATGCTAAATGCACAGAAAGCTACCTCTGCGGCTCATAATTAAAACAATGACAGCAGAGAGCTGCACTCAGGGTCACTCGTGTATTTATTTTTGCAATGTGAATGCCCCAGAAAGTCATCGTCACCCTCAAACATCCCCTGACGAGTCCAGAGTGTTCACTGCAGTGCTGGCACATGTTCTTCAGAGGCCCTACTTGCTTAGTGAAAAATCCTTACCTCCTTATTTGCTCTCCATGACTTCGTCGCAGTCTAAATTTAGTGTGATGAGTATGTCTGGGTAGGAAATGTGCTGAGCGGGACAAATCAATTTTTCTTTATCTGCAGCTCAGGAGGAAATGCAGGCTTTTCTGCTTCCAACAACAGCCCCCTCAACTCGATTGATCAGCAGTCACGTTCCAACTGATGTCGTCTGGCCCTCACCGGCAACAAGTGGATGTGTGTGTGTGTGTGTGTGTGTGTTGCTGCCTGTGGCTGTTTGTCAACTGCAAGAGGGAATGTGATTTTCACTCTCTGTGGCTTTTTACTGGGGGCTGAGGTGTCAGAGATGAAATGCTGTAAAAATAGCGCTCCATGTCTTTGAGCTTTGACGCATACAGTATCAGGGAGTTATCTGTAGGTGACGCACTGAGCTTTCTTGATTAAGCTGATTAAACTGCTGGCAGTTTTTAATTCAATTCAATTTTATTTATACAGCGCCAATTCACAACAAACAGTCCCCCTTCAAGGCGCTTTGTATTGTAAGATAAAGACCCTACAATACTGCAGAGAAAACCCAACAGACAAAACGACCTCCTATGAGCAAGCACTTGGCGACGGTGGGAAGAAAAAACTCCCTTTTAACAGGAAGAAACCTCCAGCAGAACCAGGCTCAGGGAGGGGTAGTCATCTGCTGTGACCGGTT
>JAVDPK010001643.1:890384-911865 GCA_034780415.1 Cichlasoma orientale
TCCATCCATCCATCCATCCATCCATCCATCCATCCATCCATCCATCCATCCATCCATCCATTTTCTTCCGCTTATCTTATTCTGGGGCCGGGTTGTGGGGGCAGCAGCCTAAACAGAGAAGCCCAGATCTCTCTCTCCCCAGTCACCTTCTCCAGCTCATCTGAGGGGACACCAAGGTGTTCCCAGGCCAGCCAGGGAGATATAATGTCTCCAGCACGTTCATATCAAAAATCATAATATCTCACACTGTACATTGGTAAATTACATCATTTGTGTAGTGTGATCTTGGACTGTCCAAGTGTTAGGTTTCATCAGGCACTGTCCATTAGCTCTGCTCTGGATTTCTTCTAGCAGATCTTTTCTTTGTTTTTATTCTTTTTTTTTATTAACAGCGACACCTATGATTTACATACAATGCAAAGATAATGTAATAAAACTGATGCAGATGAAACAAAATGCAAAAGACAGGTCAAGCACAGTAAAACAACTTTGATTGGAGAGTGTAGATCTATGTAATCTACACTGGCTCTACATAGAGGACTGTGGTGGATTTACGAGCTCTGTGCTAGATAGAAAAAAAATTGTCTCGTTGGTAACTGCACAACAACACCTGTAACCACACTATGACATCATTACAAAATAAGCAATTAATATTTTAAGCATACAATTTGCAGATCACAACTTGGTTTAGTTGTGGGGAAAGAAAGGAAAATTAAAAAAGATAAACTATTACATGAAAAAAGTAATTGGATGAGGTAAATAAGAAGGATAAATACTTTGGTCCTAATAGGGTAGAGGGTGGGTGGGTGCACCAAGCAGGAGAGGGCTGACCTCAGTGTGTGAGACCCCCCCCCCCCCCACACACACACCCCAAGCAATGAGCCTCAGGGGCTAAGTGGTCCATTGATTTTGACATTATAGTGGTTGAAAATGGGGGCAGCAAGCTATTATTAGAATAATGACAGCAATAATATGGGAGTAGAGTAGGTGTGTTGTTTGAATTATTATTAATGCCCGCAAAGGACACCAACTGTCTCCTTAAAAACCTTTCATAATTTGTGTCTTTGAGACATGAGACGTTGACGTGATCACGATTTAGGGAAATGGAGACATGATCACGTATTGATATTAAGTAGATTGAGGCACATTTTTGTCTTTTTTTGATTCTATGAAAGAGAATGAATGATGCGGTGGTGATAAAAACAAAAATGATTTTGTTTGATTGTTTATTTGCCAAATGTCACTGAGTCGAAATTTCTCCATGTTGTTTTATTGCATCTGTAGATGTTCTGCTTCTGGTTCCAGGGTAAAGGCATATGTTTGGTTTAGGTGGTCAAATATTTTGTTCCTTTAAGCCCAGGAGCTGAATCGTCTTATGTTCCAACAACATAATTTAAGTGAAGCCTCACAGTGAAGTGTCCCTGAGGTCAGTACCTGCCGAGCCTCTCATCTTCAAATCTTCCCATCCAGTGAAGATGCTCATCTGATGACCTCTTGTGGAGTGCAATTAATTTTCACACAAGACCATAATTTAATTATTTTATCCAAATGAATCACTCTTTAAATAATGGCTAATCAGGATTTTATCTGCTTTAGGCTGCCTGATCTTCAGTAATTTCCAAAGTATTTCTTCTTCTTCTTCTTCTTCTTCTTCTACTTCTTCTTCAAGTCAAGATGTGTAGCTATCACCACTGCCAAGCATTAACAGTTCTGTTGCAACTGATATCAAGATAAATTTGAATTAAAACAAACAAACTGTTAATGACTGTGACAGGAAGCAGATAAAGTGGTTCAGCTGAAATGAGCTGGAGAGGTTTTCTTTTCTCGGTAAACATCCACTCTGTCTGATGAGACTTAGAACACTAAGGCTGGTTGGATGGCACTGCCAACTGATGTAATTCATTGTTCAGAGGTTTGTAGAAATCCTGTTCACTTTCATGCAAACACGTTCAGCCGCTCCAGGTTTCCTACGTGACCGAGAGATCTGTTCAGGTCGTTTAGGTTTCCCTTTCAGAAATGCCTTTTTTTGCATCGTGTGCCTTAGTAAGGATTTTTAAAGGAATTCACGTGTCTTGTGTTATGCTTGCTGGACAGAGAGATGTCTCAACAAGGATGCACGAGCACAGAATTAGCATTTTGTGTTTTAACTGGCTAACGTGGTAGTGAGCAACTGAACTATTTTAATAAATGTGCTGATTACTCTTTACTGGACTTCCTATTTCTAAATCTGGAGCGATCAAGCATGACAGTGATATACTCTGAATAAGAGAAGATAAGCAGTAACTTTACTTTGTCTCACCCCTTCCAGGTTTCTCTTGGTGTTTTCGTGTCTTTTACTCTCAGTCTTTGCCACCATTAGAGAGCTCAAAGAAAGCTCAGAGAGTGCCTTGTACATCTTGGTAAGTATCACTTTATTTGCTTTTTTAAGTCTACTGAATATAAATTAATGTCACAAGGTTAACTCCCCCATTTTGATCTTTTCCACAGGAAATTGTTACCATTGTGGTGTTTGGAGTGGAGTACATTGTAAGGATATGGGCTGCCGGCTGCTGCTGTCGATACAGAGGATGGAGAGGGAGGCTAAAATTTGCCAGAAAGCCTTTCTGTGTCATAGGTGAGAAAACAAGGTTGCCTTGTGTTTTACTGGCTGTCATTTCTCTCACTTTGAAGAACATAACACGGACACATCACTTGTTACTTGTTTTTTCCCCCCATTTCTTCTATTCTCAAATGTTGGAACTTTTGAGCAAGGATACAGTAAAATTGCTGAAATCGTAAATCAGCTCTTAGAGCAGTGTACAGATGATAAGATCAACGATCCTCAGTGTTCACAATGAAGTGATTGACATGGTTTTCCATTCTTTTGTTGCACTTCCTTTTCCAGACATCATGGTGCTGATTGCGTCAGTATCTGTCCTGGCAGCTGGCTCTCAGGGCAATGTGTTTGCCACCTCGGCAATCAGGAGTTTGAGATTCCTGCAGATCCTACGGATGATGCGTATGGACCGCCGTGGAGGCACCTGGAAGCTGCTCGGATCTGTAGTTTATGCGCACAGCAAGGTGATTTTGACATAATCTAGTTTGTTGTAGTTTACTTAATTTTGGGATTGTGTGTTGTTTGTTATTAGCTATTCATTTTCTACTCACAAAGCATGGTGAAAGTAACGTTTTTAAGTACAGAGCAATGTCATTCACAGCTCTGACCTACATAAACGAGTTATGAGAGACCTTTTTACATACAGTAAATAGGATTTTGAAACATTATTATGGCTTATAAAACATGTTATTTTAGTAATATTTTCCTATCTTATCCAGGTATCTGTGCAGACATGCCAGACATGCTGTGCTATTTTCTCCAGCAACATTTCCTCGTTTGACCCTTGAGCTTAAGCTAAAATCACTGCACACTGACTTTTCATCATGTACCTTCAGTGACACCCTGTTTCCTATAATGACTCCTCCAAGTAACACTGCCATGATAAGGAAACATATTTCTTTCTGTTTAATTTAAATGAGCTTGGAAACGGAATTATTTGCTTTCACTAATAAGCTGCGGAAAACGCGTTACTGTGGTTGTGTCTTTGTGTATGATTATATGAGAACGAGAGCTGGCAGGCCAGCAGCTTCTGTGGAGCCGAGGGAAATAAAGACATTTATGAACTGCTTGGTTTTCTGCAAGAGACTCACATATGAGTCCAATATTGTTACATTTGCACCCATTTACAGAGGCTGCATTGCCACTTTTGCAGGGCAATCTAGATGACACTTAATTTAGCTCCCCAATGCTCACTGTATTGGTTTTCTCTGTAGGAGCTCATCACAGCGTGGTACATAGGCTTCCTGTGCCTCATCCTGGCCTCATTCCTGGTCTACTCTGTGGAAAAGGAGTCAAATGAGGAGTTTGATACATATGCTGATGCTCTTTGGTGGGGACTAGTAAGTTTTTACCAGTTTTACATTATGCAGTTTGGACAAATTCTATTTCTAGTTTTCTTTCATTTATTGATTTGTTCTACCTGTACCTCCAAAAAGTGTACAGCCTGTTCAAATAAAGCTCTGACATGTATCGTTTTTACCAGGTAACCCTTACCACCATTGGTTATGGTGATAAGGTTCCCAAAACTTGGAATGGACGCTTGCTAGCAGCCACATTCAGCATGATCGGCGTTGCCTTCTTTGCACTTCCTGCTGTGAGTATGAGGATATCAGGCTGATCCTCATTTCTGTGGTTTTACTGACTGCAATAGCGCATTTGTGCAAATTTATGTTCAGAATATATCTAATCAAGTAAATATCTTGAAATGACAGCGTGATAGCGGGTTACCACCCAAGCACACAGCATTTTAGTGTCTATCAGCTAACCGTTTTGGTTTTACAGCCCAGATGGTGAATATAGTTGGGCTGGAGAGACAGTATTTTCCACAGCAACAAGGATAGTGTTTATCAGACTTGCATTCATCAGATCACCAAAACAACGTATAAGCAGTCTGAGGAAATAACTGCTAATGTTTCTCTGGGTGGAGCAATGCTGTCACAGTCCAAAGACATCTTAGTTTAATTGGTGCTCCTAAAGTAACAGACGTGGATGTGAGGGTGAAAAATCGTCTGTCTCGGTGTGTAGTCCCTGAGGGGAAAGGAACTTGGCTTGTTATTCACTTTTCATTTAGAAAGTCTGTTTGTGATGATGTCATCTCAGTGGCTAAAGTATTTGCCAGTTCCTTCCAAGTGATTGTTGTTTCACCTGCGATTTAAAGATGTCAGACTCAGCGGAAAGCTTTGAATAAGCATCTGACATTTGTTCATACAGGGAAATGTATGATAGGCTGAATGCTTAATCAGCAATCGCTTTTCCTGCCACTGCTTTTTGCCACAACATTTTGACATCAGCATTTCCTCTCACATTTCTGTGACCACAGATGCTTTGCAGATGTTCGAAGACATCTCCACCAGATGTTTTGTTGTTTTGCTTCACTGAACTGCTGGGAGACGAGGAGGAGGCGACTTGCTGTTGTTGCAGTTCCTCGTCCTGGCCCATTGAGGTCATTGAAGGTCACTGATTATTTTGTGGGCTTTCTGCTTTTGCACAGGGCATCCTGGGTTCCGGCTTTGCCCTCAAAGTCCAAGAGCAGCACAGACAGAAGCATTTTGAGAAGAGACGTAATCCTGCTGCAGGTCTTATCCAGGTATATATGTGTGTATGTGTGTACTAGATAAATCTGAATTTCTGGTTTGTGCTCCAGGTAAAACAACAACAAAAAAAAAACCCTGACTTTTTTCTGTCCTTCCACAGGCTGCTTGGAGGTTTTATGCCACCAACCTTTCCCGTACAGATCTGGTGTGCACGTGGGATTTTTATGAGCAGACTGTAGCTATTCCAATGTACAGGTAACAGATCAAATAAATTGGTTAAACAATGCTGCACATTATTCAGCATTTTCAGGAAATACAACTGTTTACCCATATCACATTCTGCCATCTTTCTGGAACCTGGAAAGCAAAGTTGAAAACTGAACCCACAGAATATCCTCATCTTATTGTATTCTAACATCTCTCTTGGATCAGATGTAACTGTCTGTTGAAACTAATCACACGGTGGTGTGGCTTTACACTTTCTGCTTTAATAAGGCTTTTTTTTCTCCTTTTTTTTTTTTTTTACAGGGAATCAGACGAGAGTCCTGGCAGTGAAACTCTCTGAAATGCGGTTCAAAAGACAAATACTGCCCTTGGCCCTCTTTGAAGAATTGTCCACACAGTTTGTTGTCCAGCTGTATGAATCAGCAAATAAGCTGCTATGCTCGACTCTCACAAAACCCATTTCTTTTGCTTTTAATCTATAAGTAGAAAATCACTAGTTCTCTATTTTGAGATTAGCTAACATAAATTCCAGTTGTAGGAGGAAAGATATGACCTGCTGGACTAACTGCCAAACTCGAGGCAATTAGCTTAAAGAGACCAAAGGCAAGCTTTAACCTTTTGCTGCTGAGTTGGTGAGACTGTCTTGATGGAATGATGACGTTCTCTTTGTCTTTTCTCAGACTTATACCACCTCTGAATCAGCTGGACCTGTTGAGGAATCTGAAGGGCAAATCATTCAGGTATAATGATGACAGTAAGAGCGATGAGTCTGATGATTTAATATCATGATCTCATTATATGATAATGACAGTAAGGATAACAGTGACTCAGTAATCTTGAAATAGAAAGAGATAGAATTAAAAAACAAACAAACTGTCATCTATAATATTATTATATCACCAAGGCTGAAATAACTTTATGCAGTGTGCACAGCATAAACTGAATGCCTTGATTGTCATGAAGGATACAGACCTTACCTGAACCCTGTAAGTCTGGCCTGCTTCCCACACTTCTCTCCCAACACTTCCCGTGTGGCTTGCATTACCACCTACAGTATGCACATAGCTCATTGTTGCTCTCAGTTCATTTACTGTAGGTTAACAAAAAGATGCTAACAGCCTTGTGGAGACAAATATCAGCCTGTGACAATACAAAACTCACTGGACACTTTATTAGTTACACGTTGTAACTAATTCTGCCGTAATTCTTCATAGCAAAGATTCACCAAGATGCTGGAAACAGTCCTCAGAGATTTTGGCCTATATTGACATGATTGACACAGTTGCTGCAGATTTGTTTGCTGCGCATCCATGATGCAAATCTCCTGTTCCAGCACATACCAAAGGTGCTCTACTAGATTGAGATCTGGTGACTGTGGAGGCCATTGGACTACAGTAAACCCATTGTTATGTTCAAGAAACCAGTTTGAAATGATTTGAGCTTCGTGATGTGGTGCAGTAGCCTGCTGGAAGCAGCCATTAGAAGATGGGCACACTGTGGTCATAAAGGCATGGACATGATCAACAACAATACTCAGGTAGGCTGTGGTGTTTAAGCAATGTTTAACTGGTACAATGTGTGCCAATAAAATATCCTCCACGCCATTAAACCACCACCACCATCAGCCTGAACTGCTGATATAAAGCAGGACCCATGCTTTCATGTTGTTTATGCCAAATTCGGACCCTACTATCCAAATGTTACAGCAGAAATCAGGACTCAGTTTTCAGAAATCAGACCAGTTTTGGTGAACCCAGTTCACAGTTTCTGCTGACAGGTATGGTCTTCTGCTGCTGTAGCCCATCTGTTTCAACATTTGACATGCTGTGCATTCACAGATGCTCTTCTGCATACCTCGGTTGTAACGAGTGGTTATTTGAGTTATTGCTGCCTTCCTCTCAGCTTGAAGCAGTCTGGCTATTCTCTCCTGACCTCTGGCATCAACGAGGCATTTTCCCCCAGAGAACTGCCGCTAATTGGACATTTTCTCTGTTCCTCACACCATTCTTTATAAACCCTAGACATGGTTGTATGAGTGAAAATCCCAGCAGATCAGCAGTTTCTAAAACACTCAGACCAGTCTGACTGGCACCAACAACCATGTCACATTCAAAGTCACTTAAATCACTTAAATTTCTTCCCTATTCTGATGCTCGGTTTCAACTTCAGGAGGTCATCTTGACCACATCTGCATACCTAAATGCACTGAGTTGCTGCCATGTGATTGGGAGATATTTGCGTTAACGAGCAGTCGAACAGGTGTACCTAATTAAGTGGTTGGTGAGTGCATAAGCTAAACAATAAAGGCCCAGGTCTGATCCTTGTGGAATACCTGTTTTAGTTTCACAACAGTCAGATTCAGGGCCACCAGCTGTGACTTGCTGGCTTGTGTTATGCAGCGAAGAATATTATTGCCTGACAAGAAAGATTCACTGCAGTTAATTTAGATAAAGATCAAATTAAGAGAAAATGTGTCAGCTTTTTCAGTTGGTTGTAAGGTGAAGATTCTTTGAAAACTGCCTGTAGCCTTTTTAAAACAATAATGATCTGAAAATGTACCCAAAGACATTTCTGACTGTTTTGTATTTCACGGCTATTTTTTTTACCATTTCTTGATGCATCAAATTAATATTTCCACAGAAAGAGTTTGAAAGTAATAAGCAAACACATTATAGCATTTGTATGTAGTTGTATTTACTAAATAGCCCCTAAAAACTCCAAATGAATGCTGCTCAGTGGAAAATATTATTATCTGCTGAGTGTAAGCAGGCAGCGGTTTGCTGTTGTGTTTAGAACTTGTTTCCACTGCCCCCATATGGTAACATATATATTGTAATCCAAGGTCTCAACAGAAAATTTCCATCCATTTCCATAACTTGCAGCTCGCACTGTGTGACATTTCATGTCTTTTCTGCTCACAGGAAGGAGTCGCAAACAGAACCCCCTCCCAGGTCTGTGATCAGGTTTTATGTCTCATCCCTTTCCTTTGCCTTCTCTTCAATTCTGCTCTTAGCTGCTGCTGAGACACTCTTCTTGGGGGAGTGTGCTTACTGTACATCTGTGTGATCTGCGTGTGAGTGTGGGTTTGTGTGTCGGACATGGGTGTGGCTGTGTGTTAAGTACCTCCTTCAAGAACGGTCATGCTGCATTTTGCTCACATGGTGCTCAAAGATCAGCTCACTTTGGCCTGACTCCCAACTTGCAGCTTTATTAAACATTCACCAATATGCTGCTCTTTGATAGACTACCTTTCAGCATCTCCTTGGGAAAATAAAGTGATTTTTTAACACTTTTGCTTGGTTTTTTTTTTTTTATCACTCTGTTTTTAACACATAAAACAAGTGTAACTATTGACAAGGTGGTAACACTTTATCATGACTGAACGACTGACTTCCTTATAATCCATTTGTATATTTTGTATTCACATGTAAAGCCGTACAACCAGTCATAAAATGTACTTGGAAAAAATGCAGGCAACTGTTTACACTAAATTCAAAATTAATAAAACTAAAACCATTTTAAAAAATGAGCAATAGATTACAGTTACAATAAAGTGTTACTGGCATCTTGGCTCACACTGCTGTTTTTGGACTGTACCCACTGCTTTTTTATCTTTTTGTGTCTCCTCCGCTGCCCACCACTCCAGTAGTGAAAATGCACACAAAGACAGACTTTGCGGGTGCTGTCCAAGAGCTATTAGGTATCGTTGCTGCACAGATGCTAACAACTGCACTGCAAGTCTGTGTGTCTCCTTCTATTCCTATCGGTGTTGTTTTCTTCTGTAAATGCAAGTAAAAGTAGAGGAGTCACAGAATAAGGACACTTATCACTAAGGAAACTGTGCAATCTGACTTGTAACTATTTGTAGTATAGTGCAGCTCTGTTGCTGATGTCTACATGAAAAAAAAAATCTATGCTTAAAAACAACAAAAGAGCTACTCCTAACTTTTACACTTTCCCCAGAGAAGGTGCAGATATACGTCTTTGTTTACTGCCCTGTCACAGTTGATTTATGGTTTCTGTTTAGTAACGTCTTTATGCAGTTGATTTGCTGGCTGCCTTTTTTGCCCACTCAGCCCTGTTCAGCAGGCAGGGGTGCATATTGCTGATTACCTAACAATTACCACATGCCATACGATGGTGATTTTATTTTTTTGTTGCATGATTTGTGTTCACTTTTTTTGCATAGAGCGAGACCACAGCGCTTCCTTTTGAGACGCACAGTGTCACTTTGCTTCCCATGCATGCCCGCTTGTAGCTTCCTGCTGCTTGCCTGACCCACCGAATGCTCCACTGTGTTCGTTTGTGGACATGGCTCCTTCTGCTGTAGGACATTGCCTATTTTGCGTTTCTGCTGAGGTAAGATATATTATCATATTGCAGCTGAATTCTACTAATTCACAAGACAGGGCTTAAAACAACAAAGAATAGAATACAGACATTTAGCTACAGATAGTCATTCACTTTAGCGATGCTGAAAAATACCCAGTTAAACTGGTTTAATTTACTGTATCATTACTTGCTCTTTGTAGTCGGAAGCCAAGTCTGAAGGACAAGTTGTTTACCAGTCCTTCTAAGGCTCCTCTGGCCAAAGAAGGGGCCAAAGGGAAGACCCAGTCTCCAGGTGCAGCAGATGATGGTGCTGAGGCAAGCCCCACCAAGGTCACCAAGAGCGGGAGCTTCACTGACAAGAACCGAGGTGCGAAGAATACCTTCAAAGCTCGGGGAAGCACCTCACGCAAAAACTCAGAGGGTGAGGGAACTGCACACAATACAGAACATCATCTGACCAGAATAATAATGAGCACAGTAGTGTAGTAGATTTCACACACATACAGTGTAGACTCTTGGAGAATTATAAGATTCTATTATTGTAGATGGGAGACCTCAGAAACTGTATTCAAACCATCATGAGACCTGTAGAAAGTGTCAGACTATTATTAAAAGGGATGTGGGTATTGTGAATATGAATCTACAGCCAGGAGATGGTGGCCTTAGCTTTGCGTAGATCCTGGAAGCAGAGGTAAGCAGGTGGCTGCTTCCTCCAGCTTTTCATTTCTGTGCTAAGCTAAGGTACCACGCTGCTGGCTCCAGTTTCATATTTAGCTTGCATACAGAAATTAAATTAAAGACAAATGAAAACAACTTCCCGTTTTCCTGCTAATTTTTATATAACTGTGGTCAGAGCATTAATGTCATGCCAGTAAAAATGTATGTACGCAGAATACGTTGGCAAGCCATGTTAGTCTAACCCCACTGCAGACGTAAAGTCAAACTTATGATGAAAACTGAACAGATGTTCAGTTGCTGACAGTGAATCTGATGTTGTTACGCCCGTCTGCAATCCCTACTCTTAAAACTACAGGTCGGGCTGTAACAGATGTGGAGGACATATAATAGAGCATATATATATATATATATATATATATATATAAAACAGAGCTGTCAGGGCCTCCCTGCCAGGTCAGCGACTCACCTCCTGTGTGTTTTTAGAAGAACATTGATTGCATTTATTGTAATCAAACCTCCTTGAAGTGCAATCAATGTGCAGACTGCAGCCTAGGTCTCAAGCAGGCATGTACAGTATGCAATTCCCTTTCATGCATTCAAATGTATGAAGAAGACATTTCTTTACCAAACTAAAGTCGACGTTTTAACAGCACGCTCAGGAGACCGTCAGTTTGGATGTTGTGGTGTGATGTCATCATTAAGTGCTAGACAGTCCCGCTACATCCATGTGCCATCCAAGCCACTGTGTCACTATCAACAAATATATTTCTCTTCTCTCTCCATTTCTTTATTTTTTTGTTAAACAATTTGAATCAAGTCTCATTAGCTGTCTTTCTTCTTTCACTTCATGGCATGTTTAAGTGCTGATTGAAATGCAGGACGAAGACTTTGGACTGAAGAATTCTCCAGGTTAGACAAGTCATCATGACATGTCTTCAATAAAGACTGTAATATAGTCTATAATGTCCAGATGTATAGTTTACCATAAATGTTATATGAAGCTTTGTAATATATGCAGTTGGCCAGCTTAAATGTAAGAGAAGAGAGGCCAGGACTTTCAAACATGATCCAAAAACCATTCAATGGACTCCACAAATTTCCATGTTTTGAATTGATTTGTCTGCCATTTTCATCCTGCTCAAATCCATAACAAATCTTTTTCCATATCTCTCCTCTCTCTCTCTCTCTCTTTTTGCAGCAATTGCAGGTTTAATAAGTAAGGCATCGGGATATTTTGTTGGTTGACTTCCATAGGGAAAAATTATCAAACGACAACTCAGCTTCACCTGGACTGAGAAACCTGCATGCTGATATCTGCTGAGATATGTTCACTTGACATGAACCCTTTGTTATGATATTTTTCTCACTGTGATGACTGAGGGCTTGAAGCATGAGTATAGCAGAGACCTCCCATGGAATGATTGAATTAATTTGTACTTATTATGATTATTAGAACACCTCACATAATGCATTTGGATCTATGGTAGCAGTGGGCTAAGCTAAATGGGTTCAAGTCAAGTGGTGCCGAAGTTATCCAAAAGTGACCCAGAGACGTAATGCCCCCAAACCCTGCTTTAGGTTGCATGAAGAAACCTCACTTTCCCTACCAGATTCTCATCAAATTTCTGATTTGTAATTAGGCCTTCACAACTGTATGCAATATGCTTTAAATTCTGTAGACCAACCTTCCAGTGTATCTAAACATGCTACAGTGCTAATCTGTAATTGGTGGTGGGAAGAGAGTACCTGTCTTTGAAGGTTACAGTACAGCTTTATCACCTCAGCACTATCCTTCAATTCTGCACTGAGTCTTTTTACCTGTCATCCCATGAAGCTTGCTCACTACGCTCACAAACTGGCTAACTGGCTTGAGACCAATTTTAACACTAACATTTGCACCAAAAGCGACAGCTCTGCTCTGCTTCTGCTGGTGACATTTGAAGTGTTTTTTTCATTAGTATTTTTCCTTGCATTTGGTTTTTAGAGGCGAGCCTTCCAGGAGAGGAAATTGGTGATGACAGGAGCTGCCACTGTGAATTTCTCACTCAAGAATTACCATTAGACTTGAAGTTTGCTATCAGAGCAGTCTGGTAAGCATCTTAATAAGATAATTTTTATGGCTTTATTATGGTTTATTTCACCTACTATGAAAAAATAAAAAATTATTTTATGTGTTTATATGTGTAGCTCTGACAGTGTTTAAAGGATTATTCCAGTTTGTTGTATTTATGCAAATGATATTTACAGTCTTTGGTACCAGTCATGCTAACCTGCGTGGTCACTCCCCAGAAAGCTAATTTTGAGATGGGACCACCCCCCCCTCCTCCCCCAATAGAAATGATGGCCAAAATTATGAAATGAAATTAAAAAAATGAAAAAAAATTTCCCAGTTCAATGCTTTTTCAAAACAGAATGCTATACTGACGTCACATCTCATGTCGCATAGTAACAACCACGCCAACTCTGGTGATCTAGACCACGAGATACAGTAGAAACCTAGAAAGCTGGAAAAGCTATTAAGTGCACTCTGAGTTAAGATTGTTTAGATATTATAATAACACCAAATTACAAAACATATTCATCATAGTCTTTTTTCAGAGAAGATGGTTTTTACATGTCACAGTAGGAAAAGGAATGGTATAAATCAGTCAAAGAGATGTTGGCTGAACTCCGTCTGACTGTTTCCCTTTTAGTGTGTTTTCCGTGCTGGACTCTGGTCACACTGTCAACACCAGCGCGTTCCCATCCCAGGCCATCAGCTGCTCCTGATGTCCGGCGATGCGCATGATGTGTCCTTTGACATCGGTGCCATAATGCATCAGCCTCAGTGATATTAGATGCTCACAGATAACCGGTCTCATTAGGAGGTTGTGTGGGTGGTGGTGATTCAGAAGGCAGCAGAAACTATTGGCTTAGATTAGTCATTATAAACTGCTTGGTTAGGTTTGTGTGGTTTGGTTTAAAATAGCTCTTTTCATAACATTACCCTGCATATATACCAAGTGCGCAAAGAAATGTGACACCAAAGGGCCCCTTTTCCAAGCATCTCTATGTGACAAGTTGGGAATGTTCAACCTGTCTCACTATTAGCATACCCCAATGCAATACAGACACCAGAGGGCATATTTCTGCATATCTGTGAGACACCAGCACCTTTGAGAAAATGTATATAATGTAAAATGTCTGTCTGGAGATGAGAACCAGCTATCAAGACTTATGCAGGACACTTGGATAAAGCAGGTTGTTGGCAGTTATTGTGAAATGTCTGCTATGTCTGATTTGGTCATTCTTTTCCTGCCATGTGACATGTCTAAAAATAATTTGTGACACCCCCTCATCCTGCCCCCTCTCCCCTTAGCATCATGAGGTTCCTGGTGTCAAAGAGGAGGTTCAAAGAGAGCTTGCGGCCTTACGATGTCATGGATGTGATTGAGCAGTACTCTGCTGGTCACCTGGACATGCTATCTCGTATTAAGAATCTGCAGTCCAGGCAAGAACACCATTACTCTTTGACAGTTTACTTTAGCCATTTCTTCAGGAAAGTATTTAAATATGTGTCTGAAGTTAGTTTGAGCTCAATATAATAGTAGAGCTTTCATCTACTAACATAGTGTTATTAGTGTTACTGGATACACACATGTTGTGACACACAAGTCATTGATTTGCCTGTTTCATTTGTCCAAATACATGTGTTGTATTCAGATCTGCTATATATCAGTAATTATACATCATATTATTAGTCACTCCTTCAGCTCTGAATGTGCCACAGATTAATTTTGGGTGTAACATTGATGTCTAATTCACATTGTTTTCTATATCAGTTTCCCCTCCTACAAATGAACTCCTCACATCACGATCCACTGAAGGTCCAACATGTAGAAGAAATATATTCCAACAGTGAATCACATACACTTTCCATCCATGAAACAAGTCAGACTCACCCTATGTCTAGTGTGTGTGTGGAATATATTGAAACGTGTTCTCCCTAGCTGATGTGTTTCCCACGTTGCTTCATTTTGCATTGCACTCATATCGTCTCTGTGTGCCTTGCCAGGATAGATATGATTTTGGGGCCCCCTCCCCCAACAACACCTCGCCATAAGAAGTCGACTGAAGTTTCTAGGTTGGCTTTAAAAAAAAAAACTGCACCTTTAGAATGACCATCTTATCCGCATTATTCTCTTTACTCCATAGTAGCAGTTACATGCTACCTTATTGGTGTGATTGATGGAACCCCTTTTGAGTTCAAGCCGTTGACATCTTACAGATGCAATATTAAATAAGGAAAATGGCTTATGTAGACCATTTTAAGGATGTTGTTCTGCTAACTCTGATGTCAAATTATATCAGCTGCTGTCAAGGAAACGGTAAATAAAGACATCCTGCTGTTTGCTCACTGAATCTTAACGAGCCATTTCATATGGCCTCGCTCAAGAGGGGTTTGAAGTGCTAAATGCTTGCTCTCTTAGTGGAACAGACAGAGGGAGAGCTCCCCCCCAGTATGATGCAATGGAAATGTAGCATGAAGCATCACAGAAGCATGTCACTGGCATGCATTTTGGCCATAGACAAAATGTCCCTTCAGTTTAGACTGTTTGGTTAAAAATTGTCTTAATCACGTAATGCATGCATCCACACTGTCCACCTGAAACCATCAGTCTTTAGGAAATGTTCACCTTCCATAAGGCCATCATTTATTCATTCAGACATATTTATTTGTAGCTTGACAACAATCATCAGCATAAATACTTTCATTACTTACTCCATGCAAGACTAATTCACATTTTGGCACCCTAAACTTTTTAAGTTAAAAAAAATTGGGTCAAACCCTGTGGCAGAACAGAGCATATCTACTGTAAATATAAATCAATAAATATGTATGCATATTCTTAATCTAATCTGCTACTCCCCCCCCCCCCCTAAATGTTAGAGTTGACCAGATAGTTGGTAAAGGTCCTAAAGCTGAAGGAGAGGCAGAGGAACAGAGCATGTTGGGACGCCTCGTCAAAGTGGAAAAGCAGGTAGGAAAGTTTCACCCAGGTCTGTGAAGGTCGCTGAAGATTTTTTCCCACCAAGTTCAAATCATTTGTGAGTCATGTCAGTCCTGATGATGGAACACCATTTTATCAGTGTGTTTTCTTTTTCTTTCTCCCTTCAGGTGGTCTGTATGGACAGGAAACTTGACTTCCTGGTCAACGTGTATGTGCAGCGTATGGGCATCCCTCATTCAGAAACAGAGGCCTTTTTCAACTCCAGAGAGCCGTATCCAGCCCCGCCTTACCATAGTCCCGAGGAGAAGAAGGATGAGAAGGAAGAAAAAGAGGAGGTGAAGGAGGAAAAGGTGCTTAAGACATGCTCAGCAGCAGATGTCCCGTGCTCTGATGGTTCTTTGGAAAGGAGAGATCCTTTACTCGGTCGATCTGTGGCAAAATCAGTCCGTACTCCTTCTGGGAGCAACAGCCGCCCCTCTACCTCCTGGCAGCACCAGTTGCAAAATCCCATCAGCCAGCCTGCCTGGAACAGCAGCATCGCCACCCCTTCACCAGTAGGTGACCAATTGCCCACCGTGTTCCGCCTTCCACCTCCGCCTGGTCCAGTTCATGATCGATCCTCTTCAGTTCAGGGTGGCAGCGCCAGGGAGAATGGCTCCCACAGCAGGAGGCGCAACAGGAGGCATCGGTATCATCACGACGCCACCGCTGTGGATAGTGACACATCTCTCTCCATCCCGTCAGTTGACCATGAGGAGCTGGAGCGCTCGTTCAGTGGCTTCAGCATCTCCCAAGCCAAGGAGGACTTCTTTGGGCCCCCTTTCTTTACAGGCTTAGGAGGGGGAGGTGGAGCAGGGACTGAAGCCGGAGGTGGAACTTCACTCTGTGCCAGGGTCGGACCATTCCTAGCAGAGGAGGAGTCAGACACAGACTCTGACCTCTGTGCTCCCTCACCTCTGTCTTTCAATGGAGAGCTCTCGGGTGGAGAGAGGGGATGGGCTGGACTGAAGTAGTTCAGGGAGACCTGCTCTGCTGGCAGACATGCTGGTAGTGACCGAGACTGATGCACTGATTCAGTTGCCAACATGACTGGATCATTAGACCTTGTGGTGGTCACAGGATTACTGTTGATGATAGCTGTTACAGACCAGGTTAGGTTAAGTGGGTGGCTTTGAGCAGCTGTGTATTTCTGATGATGGTTTTAAAAAAAAAAGTCCTCACAAAAACAAAGTGGTTATCCTTCATCAACTCTTAAGTTTGTGATGTAACACTTCACTAGCAATGCTTGATTACTTTTCTTTTTGTATCCCCTGAGATCTTGATTAAGTAGCTGTTTAGGAACCTTTCTTTCACTTGGGTGAGAAGCCTTCTCTGTATGGCACTTACTAGTGAGACGGCACAGTGTTGATTTGTATTAAACCAATAAGAGAATATGATTTTTGTTTCTATTATGAGCTGTATGAGTAGCATTTCAGCACTTCTTTTGTTTAACACTGACCACTTCAACATTCAAAGGATAGTTGGAGTTTGAAATGCAAGATTGTTAAAATCTTATCACGTGGCTAACGTAGTGTCTTGATAACTTGTTTACCTTAGGATGACTTGAGGTGTTATGATGCCAAAACCTTAACTATGATAATCAGTTAGATTCTTGCAAAGTAAAAAGAAAAAAAATGCTTCATCATTAATTCAGCCTGGCATTTATGTAATACTATGGAAGAATTCCCAGTAGAGTAAAACAGATACTTCCCCACAACGATATACCAGTGAACCTCCTGCATGGCATGATAAATGGTTGATTTAAGGACCGTGTTAAGCAGGCTGCAAAACCAAACAGTGACAAATAGTCAGCTGTAGAATTGTTTTTCTTCTATACAGTAAGACAGTGTCGTGAATTTAAAAAAAAAAATGCATGACTGGTTTCAAGCTATGTTTAAATTTTTTCTTGAGGAGCTTTGCTTGAATTCCAATCATGTAAATGCAGCCTGAGCTTGCTAATTTCAATAGCTCTTCTTTTCTGGGTAAATATGTCCACAAATTCTACACGCATTAAATTCAAAAGCAGATGCTTAACCCTTTCATACATGAATTATTAGAACCTCAGTCAAGATTTTTTTTTCCCTCCGTGTTTTTATTCTTCTTTAGGTATATAAAAAAACCCAATGTAATTGAAATTTTGTCTATGAACCTATTTTTCATGGAGTTACAAACATGTCCACCTGGCTGGACACCACATGTTTTACTTTTGAACCAGAGAAATATGTATTTAACAAACCAATAGCAGGAAATGATATTGCATCCTGAGATCGACTGTCACTAATGCTAGCACCGAATGATCTTGATCCTGTTAATAACATTCAAATAAAAAATAAAAATAACAAGAGCACCTTCCCATGACTGACCAGTAGGCAGCAGTGTATGGGATGATGCACAAGCATCCACTGTGTTGGCTGATATGCAACTATAACAACAAAACACAAGCATATACAAGAGAGCAGCTTTTGAATAGCTCTCCACTGTGGTGACCACTATGCATGAAAGGGTTAATGTTGCATAGGTGTTGAAACAATATGGGCGCTCACTCATTCAGCATATGGTGTTGGTGGTTGAATTGAGTACATTTTGAACACTCGCACTTGTTGCCCAGACGTGATGATATTTAGCCTGCAATGCATTGAACTTTCATTTAGTTTCTCTGATGCTACATCAGTTCCACACTAAATGAGGAAATGCAATAAAAAGCAAGCAAGGCAACCAAGAACCGTCTTTTAAAAACATGGCCTTATTTTCACGCCAACATTTTGCAGGTACACAAATAAACAATTTCATTTTTAACATTTCATAACACTAGTGTAAGTAAATTATATAGGAGGGCCTGTGGCCTGAGAGCACATGTTTCAGGTCATTTGTTTCTTCATGCTGATGTTTCAAGTCACACATTTAAGCCATTAGTAATGCTAACATTTAAAGCACGAACAATTCTTGTAAAAATTAGCCAACATTTTAACATTAATGCTGAAACATGGACATTATAACCAAGAAAGTGTAATTCAAAAGAGACTGTTAACACACAATCCATATTTTTCAGTAAAAACAGGAACCAACTTGCTGGCATGTTTTATACAACCCATTGAAAAGACATGTAGGGTTTTACATGATACAGTAAATGCTAGTTCAACACCAGTGTGTGATTGCACCTTTGTCTTCTTCAAAAATAAAAATTTGTACATCACTAAAAAAAATGATCTTTGTGATTCTTTTTTTTTTTAAATAATAGAAAACTGTCCTGTTTAGCTATGAAAATGATGTAATAGCAGACGTCTGTCACTAGATGGAAACCAAGAGCTTTTTTTTAGTGGGTTCTGGAAAGAACGCTAGATGGACAGAAAGATGTGCTTTAATTGGAACTAAGGATCCAAACCATGAAAAACATTACAGATTAAACGTATACAACAACCAAGAAAACTGGACATGTCCAAATACTTTTGAAAAATTATAGCATAGTTAAAATTGCTATATCTTCTTATCTGTCTACTGCATCAGCAAAAAAATACATTTATTTATTGTTGTCAGATAATTAATTTTATTTAACAGCATAACTGGTGTTGGTTAACAGCCATCGCTCGTTGCTAGTGAAACAGCAAGGAGGCAGGCCTCGAGTTCAGCCGTGGGTCAGCCAATTTGTTAAGTGTTGTGAGGCCGGGATTTTAGTTGAAAGGGTAATACAAGCAGAAATTGATTAGCCCATTAATAAAAGTCAGATGATGGTAACACAGCACCTAAGGCTTGCTTACTCTTGGTAGCACCTGGAGAATTGCAATAAGTTTGACCACTCACAGCGTAGAAGAAAGGACAAACAGCCAGAAGACACAAGCATAATGGATTCTATAAGGCAATAACTTAAAGGTAGAAAAAAAATTTTATGCTTTGTTTTGCTGTGTAAAATGTTGTTTAAGAAACACGACACCACAGTTAATCTGAATCTGAAATCTCAGGACTGCTGGGCTAAATCTGCACAGGACATTTATTCAAAGACAAAAGGACTGGAATTTAAGCAGTCTGTACAGAGGCAGGACACTGGCCCTTTGATGATGGATGATAAGAACTGCCAATCAATAAAACCGATAGTGAATCAGATCTTTGAAAAGCGCTGTAAAAAGAGAGGCCAAGGAAAAATGGGCTGCATGTATTTTGGTGACGGCATGCGTGCTGACATGTTTCACCACTATGCTGCACTAACAGGAAAGGAATATAAATGTGGCTGTTCCAGCAGCCTCATCAACACTTAAACCACTCTGTTGCACTTTTCAGATTTTGACTTTGCATATATAAGTAAATTAAGTTATGCTATCTTTATTTAGATGAGCTCATATAAAAAACAAACAAACAAAAAAAAGTCTTAATTTGTCAGAAATTACTCTGTGCCCTTGACTTCTGTGTTTGTGTCCAACTCTGGCCTGGTAATGTCCATGTAAACATTTAGTTATGTATTCCCTAGTGTTAAGTAACATCAGCAATAAGTCATCAATGTCCAGCAAGGGCAGAAACAGGTGACCTTCCTTTCTCTCTCTGTACACACAGACATGCCTAAGGACAGTGGGGGGAAGGGAATGTGTAAATAGTACTGAGCAACATATTTCACAATTTACAGTGATTATACACTGGCTGCATTTCAACACAGGCTTTGCAAGAAGACAAGAGACAATCTTTACTGCTTCATGATTGTGGTGGATTTTACATTACGGTAACCTGACACAGGAGTGTGGCTCTCAAATTACGCTATAAATGGGTGAAAGCATAAATGTATACACTTTAAGATACATAATCATGTATAGAACAGACATAGAATTGAGGTAAATATACACAAACTAGGTAAGACACTGTAGAAGATCAGCATCTCACTTAAATGTGATATGATTTGTGACAGGTTCTCGCAAAATGATTTTCCTTCCCTGCATCAAAAATATTTAGAAAACCGAGGGATTCGAGTTATTGGTTCCAGTAGAATAATATCATCTTGTACATGGCTTATCATTAATCATCAGAAAATTACAACATTTATTTTAATTCCCTCAAGGCCACTCATCCATTTATCGGACAGGAGGCAGGATGTGACGCATTTATTGATGTATAACCTGACTTGACTAATTAGCTTGCTGTGAAGTAGTTTGGGCTGTAAACTGGCACGACTGTTTATCATTTTACTTGCACATTGCTTACATTTATTCTATGGACTATTTATGAGTGAACACTCACCAAACATTTTTCCCATAAGACAACAGAGAAAAAAGTTCTTCCAAAGCCATTTTCTCAGAGGTTAAAAATTATTAATAGCTTTGCTTGCTTAAAGCAAGGATATGGTGGATTTCTTTGGATGTGGCTTTTCTTTGAGGCTCCAGCAGACCTCACGTTAAAGAGTATGTGGATCACACTGACCTCATCATCTTCTCTTCTGCTTCTATGAAGGTTTCACAAAATTCCATAACAGGAACTCTGTAGAGTCATGTTACCCTCTATGAGACGTCGCTGCAGGAATAGTGACAGGCTGTGTTAATATATCTAGTGGACATAAGCACTAAAATCAAAGTACAGAAGCTATTAAAAATGTTATTTCAGTCAGAACCACTTTAGAAAGATTATTTACAATTGATTATATTTGATAGTATGCTCCTGTTATTGGACATCCCCATCCTTCCACATGCCAGTGTGGAAAGCCTAAGACATTGAGAGCAAATCTTCCTGCCCTTCCTTCCATGTTCATGAATGTTCCCACAAGGCAGGGAGAGCAGGAACAACACCCAGGAACACCCAGAACAGGAATCAAAGATAATAAATATGACACTGATAAGTCAGACATACCATTGAATTGAGGAGCTAGGGCAGAGGTGGATTGCAAAGTGGATACAGACGAGGCAGCAAAAAAAGGCAGTCTTGTATGAACTAATACTGACCATTGTTGCCACTGAAGGATTGAAGGAAATCATTTATTTGGTTTCAGGCCCATGTAACCTTTGACCTATATTCTCTGTGCCAGAAAATGTATTACAGATGAACTACTGTTGGAGAAATGCAGAACCAAGGTTGAAATGTTTTGTTTTTAACTCTCTGCCTGTGAAAGAAGACTT
>JAVDPK010001643.1:911965-960799 GCA_034780415.1 Cichlasoma orientale
ACACACACACACACACACACACACACACACACACACACACACACACACACACACACACACACACACACACTGACAAAAAGTTCTCTTTTCAATGAAAAAAAAGTGAAGAGACAGAAAACTGGAACAGGGAGAAAAGGAAATATGTAAGTAGGAGGGAAAGATAGAATACAAAGAGAGAAATGAGGTGTATGAGAGAGGGAGAAAGAGAGCGAGAGATGAGGTGAGGAGGCGGAGAGATGAGAGGCGAGGGAGGGAGTAATGTTGACAGGGAGGGTGGAGAAGAGAGGGATAAGCCAGCCACACTTGGATGAAGGATTCCGGTGGAAGGAGGAGGGACTTTGAAGTGTTGGATCAGAAAAACTACACTGTGTGTCTGTGAGTCCTTCACACTGCTGTGACTGGACAGAAGAGAATCTGAAAAGATGGAGAGATGGACTCAGGAGGACCACTGGACCCTTCGTTGACACAGACTTACGCGACCTCTGCATCGGGGTGTTCAGCCTGATCTGAGCCTCATGAAGACCTGCTGTCACAGGTCAGACTTTCCAGGTTTGATCACATCTGGGATGACTGACCACAGGGACTGAAATCCAGCAGAAGTTGGAGGGAGTTCACTCACAGAGTTGGATACCACTGGATCGCTATGGATTTCTACAAATGTTTGAGCTTACTTTTCTTCATTCTGCCTCCACAAGGTAAATAATTCCTCTTGGTGTCATTAAAGCTGTATCATCTCTCATGTTATTTGTTTGACACAAGAGAAAAAGATGGAAGGGATATTTATGTATATTTCACGTTTGCTTAAGGCAGAAGTGTATATTGAAAAGGAGGCTTAAGGTTTTTTAACTTCTACTCATGTCAAATTCGATTTTTTTCCCCCATTACTCTTTTTCTGTTTAAAATATCACGGTGCTCAAGTTTATTACCATCAACAAAGTTTGCATTTGGACTCAATTCACTTACTGCATGACTGTTTAACCACTTTACTCAAAAGCACCGACTGTATTTGCACCATTTTAATAGGTTTGCCCTAAATAGTAGGGCAGTCCAGCAAAAAGATTGAAAGGCATCAGATGTCTTTGCTTTTCTATATAACATAACCGAAGCTTTTCTCCTTTCCCCAGTCATCTTTATTTAGTCCAGCCCAGTCACATTACTTATTAGACAGGCAATGATTTTAGCTGAGGGCTAATTTGACTAAGATGAATAATACAACCATGAAAACACACGACCTTTGGGACACAGAAACTTGTTTTCTGTAGTTTCTGTTGAAGGGTAGAAACCGCTTGTGTTGCTACGCAAGCTTTGTAGCCTGGTAACAAGCTTCATCTGCCTGGTGCAAGTGCAGCATTCACTTGAATAAAGAATAATTTGCTACTGATGCAATACAGTCCTATGAGAGGGCATTGATCAAATGAGGACAGATTTGGACCCCGTAGCTCTGACACATCTAAATAACTAACCAGACGTTGTGCTTTAGAAAACTGAAAATAAAAAACTGTGAAGAATGTCAATAGAAATGCCACGGAATGTGAACTTTCACATGACTCTGATTGCTTCATTTTTGTCTGTATAAGCACATACTCTGTATGCTGGTAGATCAACAATTTGATCATTTAAAAAATGTAATGATGAAGAGTGACTGTCTTTAAGATTGGAAAAACACTGGCATCATCACAGCCTACATCACTGTTATTCATAGTGTAATGGAGGTCACACAAACTCATCTAACAGGTTTTTCCTGCAAAGATTACTGCTCTGAGTTGCATTTTGCCAAAGTCACAACGCCCCGTGAGCTCTCCCATATAAACCCATAAGTTCCAAGGCTGCTTTAAAATCTACCTGAGCACCCTGTTTTGTTTAATATTGCTGCACTCAACAGATAATGCTCTGATTTGATGGGATAAAACAAACGGCACCTTGGACAGCCTCTCTCATCTGAACATTTCAAGGTTGTTGGGTGCCTGGAAATGTCAAACAAATTCAGGTGAATACAAGAAGACAAGACATGGCAGAAAAAAGGAAACTATATCCATCTAATAAGATATCGATCCCAAGCTTTTAAAAATAGTGGATGCCAGTTTTCAGGCAACTGAAAGACAGCCCATCAGCTTTGATTGAGTGGGTAGGAGGACCCAAGAGGGAGGCCAGCAGCATGACAACGACACCTGTATCGCTATTTTAAGGGTACAAGTCAGGGGGTTTGGGAAAATATATCCTCAGAGAAGTGGCAGTCACTGATGCAAACCTGTGGAAAGTGTTCCAAAGGAAGGGGCCCCAGTGTTGGAGAAACTGTGTCCAGAAAAAACACTAATATATTTTTGAAAGAGTCCTCTTTTGGATCTTTTTTTTTTTGTCTTGAAGGGATATTTGACAAAGCAAAATGAAAAAAAAAACTTCCAATGCTTAAATCACATGATTTAAATCTTTTTCTTTAAAAGTAATTAAAAAGAAAAAACACCCTGGAGCTCCCAGTTAATATACAGTACAATGTAATGTACAGCGTAAGCTCCACAGAGAAAGAAAGACATTGAAATATGCAGTACTGCCAGGCATGTAAAAATATCACTGAGGCCAGCTAAATAAATCACTGCCTTTCAGAAATTGCTATGACAATGAATTACCTGCACAGCTGCACAAGGTTTAGAATGGAAAAATGCCCAAGTGAATGTGGGGGGAAAAGGACCAAAATGCAAAAGGACGTTGTTGTGTCAAGGCCTCAGGATGATCCCTTTCTCTTTAAGTGTTCCCAGACCTCGCTGGGTCCTTCTCAGTGCAGAGGGATGTGATTGAGTTGCTTCATCAGAACGGCTGTTGAAAGGAGGAGAGGGAGAGGGAGAGAGTGGAGGGTGGGTGGAGGAGGGTGGTGAGGGAAATGTCTGGACAGATCGCTCCATCAGCACGTCTGTTCCTTCCTCTTATTCCTTTTCTGCCCCCTCCCCTCCCCTCCCCTCTCCTCCTCCCCACCTCAAACCCTCCATCGCTTATTTGTCCCATCTCTCAGATCCCGTCTCATGTAACCATAGGCCACCTGTATAATAGAGGTCACCCTACTTTTAGATTACATGCTGTAGTCTTTGGTATCCTTGCATCAGCTGAATCCATTATAGATGAATGTATTGTGAATGGAAGCAAATATTTTCACCATTAATATTATCCATGTAAAATCCTGGGCTGTATTTCATGAATAAGTGCACAAAAAATAGATACAAGGAGGATGCGCATACGGCCAGTAGAGTCTACACAAACTCAACTGGTGCAAATAAGCGTGGAGTATTAGAAAAGAATCCTATGCATTGCAATTGTCTAAGCAAAGACCAATTAATCTAGTTTAAAGTTACATAAATGGGACTGCACACAGATTATCCAAATTAGTGTAAACTTGTTCCCTCTTTTTAATTTAAATTATGTTTTTAATGTCTTCTCATTTCTGGCCTCAGTTTGCTTCCAACTTGGACCTCGTGCCCATGCTGAAGAGAGGCTGCTCCAGAATCTGTTTGCAAATTACAATAAGCTCTCCCGGCCTGTGAGAAACACTACAGACACAGTACTAGTCCACTTTGGGCTGTCTATTGCTCAGCTAATTGATGTGGTGAGTAAAAGCTGACATCTTTCTTAAGTTTCATCCACAACCACCATTGTACGTTTAAGCCTAGCTAGCATTATTTTATTATTTTTTTTGCACTTTGTGGATCACATGATCTGTGCCTTCTTCCTTGAGGACAAAAGAAATAGTGGGAGACAAAAATGGCACACTTATAGTTTGTTTAGACATTACATGCACATATCAATAAAGCTGCTTTGACTTAAACCAGTTCTTGGTAACGATTTACCAGCAAAGCTATCCTCGCAGTTACAAACATTTTGGCCTGTTGAATGGGTATGCAGTACATGAGACAACATTTCTTTCATTATTAAGAGTGTTCTGTTAAGAGGAGATTCGGTCTTATGTACTGTATATTGATAATAACTAGCTGAAAGATACACCATGCAAGACAGATAAATCAGCGGAAATGAAACCACACCGACAGAAGACAATGCATTATTTTCCCAAATTAAATTCACTTGTCAAGTATGCTAACACAGACAGTCAATATTCAAAGCTGTCTCCCGAACAGCAATCCAGACACAGCTGCTCTAGACAAAAATAGCATCGTTATCCTCCCTTGTCGCTATGGTTTCTTTGCATCCCAGACATCCTGTGGTTTTAAATGCAAGTTTTTAATATGCATTTTACACAAATGTCGCTGGGATTCTGTTGACTAAGGTAAAAACGGTTATATAAACACCAGTGTAGAGCCATTTAAAAGTTTCCTGGTGCAAGATTGTGCAGCAGGGGATGACTTTCCAGGTTTCTGACACACAATTAGTTGACAGTACTTTCTCCACCTGCCTGGCAGTGAGAGTCAACTTTAGGTGAAGTTGTCTTCTCCTGCACAGCGTATTCAATGACTGCTGTGTCTTAGATGTTCCTGGGAAAGAGCTGGAGAAAGCAGCTTGCCAGCAAAGAAGTGAGAGGAGTTTTTTTTTTTGGTTGATTTGTTCTAGAAGTGATTCATGCGTGTGTGTGTGTGTGTGTGTGTGTGTGTGTGTGTGTGTGTGTGTGTGGAGGTTTGGAAAAAAAAAATTCTATCTCAGTGGTGATAGAGTGAAGATTGGCATACAATTAATTGTCACAGTAATTTTCTTTTCTCTTTGTATAAAAAGGATGAGAAGAACCAGATGATGACTACAAATGTCTGGGTCAAGCAAGTAAGAAATGATGAGAGAGAAAACGCATGTGAAATACAGTCCAATATGAAGCTACAGTGCATAAATATGATTAATGTTTTGCTACAGGAATGGAACGATTACAAACTCCGCTGGAACCCAGAGGATTACGAAAATGTCACCTCCATACGTATCCCCTCAGAGATTATCTGGAGGCCTGACATTGTCCTCTACAACAAGTGAGGATCTGTATCGATACATTTTTTTTTTTTGCTATATGAAATTTTGATTCTTTTCAGTCACACAATGTGATTCCTGGGCTTTTAAATGTCACATTTCAAGGTAAAAATGATCACATGGCAAGTAATGTTCAGATTCTGATGATTCAATTCCAACAGATGGCATGACTGGAGGAAAACATGAAGATTCTGCTGCTGTGCCAAACATCTTGTCCTGTGCCAATGTCATAAAGTAATTTAGCTGAAATAAATGTGAACAAGGTCAGTCCTAATGGATGTGGTTACAAACAAAGCTCAGTATGAAGGAAAGTAATATATTAGGCTGGGAATTAGACGATGAAATGTAACCGAATGTGTTGCAAAGGGCCACAGATAAGATGTATTATATGTGAGTACCTCAGGTAAACCTGTAATAATTTCATTTCAAAAATGGGAAATCAGCTAACAGGAGAAATTGGCTACAGAAACAGGCATGACAGAGTTTGCTAAAGACCTAACATTCAAATCCATGTTATTGTACAATGATTGTTTTTTTTTTCATGGTGGAATAACTGAGGTTTAGTCACTTATCACTTATCTGTGTCAACTGGTAAGGCAAAACATGGCAAACTCATTTGTGAAGCTCATTTCATACACAGTATTTCAAAGACTTTTATAAACAACACTGATTAAAACAGCAAAAGGGCCACATTGTGAATAGGCTACATGTGCATTGAGATAAAACAAAGATCAAAGAGGTTTTCTGATTACGTTGGTTCAGGCTCTTTGCTTTGTAGACTTGAGCTGAATGGTTTTGAATGAGCTCTGCACACTGAGATGTAAAACTGAGATTGCTGGTTCAGATAGTGAGGGAGGAAGTAATAGCTGGTGTCAGGTGTTTAAAGGCAGGACTGTAGTGACCACAAAATAGATTTCAGACCATGAAAGAAAACATGATCTTTTGTTTTTCTCTGGCACACAAACACCTCCATGCAGAAAATTATAGCACGTTACCGCTGATGTCTGGAAACAGAGAAACCATTTGGAGATGCATACATGTAAACATAAGCATCTTCGACATAGATGAACAAGTGCTCATTCTTTATTTGCAAAGATGAATCAGAATAGTCGGTCAATTAAATAAATTTAGCATTAGTCTCTACCAGTGGAACTCACTGGCTTAGAAACTGTAAAAACCAATCATAACATTTTGCTTTACAAATAAAAACATAATCATAACGTTCTCCTCTATCTATTAGACGAAAAAATCTCAGGTCAAATTCCACTTATTTGTTGTCACATGGGTTTTCCAACTAGAGCTTAGCTATCTCCATGGAAACTGAACAGACTTCATCTACCGAGGACACGTGTGAGATATGGCTGACCTTGAACATTTGAAAGTAATGCTTGAAGAAGTCACCCACAATTGAACTCTTAAATTTAACTGTTAAAAAGAGCCTAAAATGTAATCTAAGTCTTGATATATATGTTTCAAGCTTTCTCCCCTTTTTCTTCCCTATTCTTCATCCGCAGCGCCGATGGCGACTTTGCAGTAACTCACTTTACAAAGGCACATTTGTTCTACGATGGCCAGATAAAGTGGATGCCACCAGCCATTTACAAGTCTTCATGCAGCATAGATGTCACGTTTTTCCCTTTTGACCAGCAAAGCTGCAAGATGAAGTTTGGCTCTTGGACCTACGACCGTGCCAAGATCGATCTGATCAGCATGGCTGGCGATGTGGACCAGATGGACTACTGGGAAAGCGGGGAGTGGGTTATTGTCAATGCAGTGGGCAAGTACAATACAAAAAAGTACGAGTGCTGCACAGAGATCTATGCAGACATCACTTACTACTTCATCATTCGGCGGCTCCCATTGTTCTACACTATAAACCTCATCATCCCCTGTCTGCTTATCTCCTGCTTGACTGTGCTGGTGTTCTATTTGCCTTCACAGTGTGGAGAGAAGATTACCTTGTGCATTTCAGTGTTACTGTCCTTAACAGTCTTCCTCCTGCTGATCACAGAGATAATACCATCTACGTCACTGGTGATTCCCCTGATTGGTGAATACCTGCTCTTCACCATGGTCTTTGTCACACTCTCCATCATAATTACTGTCTTTGTGCTGAATGTACACCACCGATCACCACAAACGCATGGCATGCCTCATTGGGTGCGGAGAGTATTCTTGGACTTAGTACCCAGAGTCCTCTTCATGAAGCGTCCGCCAGGCACAGCAAAGCAGCACTGCAAGAAGCTTATTGAGATGATGCACCGTCCAACAGCGATATCTGCCACAGGCAACTCGCAGGCCTTCTGGACAGGTCTAGAGACTGGTTTGATACAGCTGGCCCAGGCTGAAAATATACTCCCAAAGACACAGTCTGACAGTCCAAGCATCCTTGTCTGCTCACCTTCTCCACCCTGTTCCCCTCTTGGAGAACACAATGAGGAAGATCATCCGTTGAAGGCCAACATTTTCTGCCGATCCACATCCGGTCAGTATTCAGTTCTCTCAGAGAAACAACCCCTACGCAGACACAACTCAGCAGCCTCATCCTCTTCTCAACTGTCGTTGCCCCCGACTTTGCCGATGGGCCCACTTCGCAGCATGCCCAAGGAAGAACCAAGCAGACTGGCCCCAAATGGTCGCTCCCACAGTGTGGAGCAAATGTGTGACCAACAGAAGCCGCTTCCTCAGAAAGCCAGACATCTGTGTCGCTCCAGCAGCGTGCAGTACTGCTGTCTGCACGATGATGTGGTCATTGGAACAACGGGTCCGATGAAGAAAACAGCCCCTACAGATCAGCTAGCAGAAACCCTAAAAGCAGAATCCACAAAAGATGCAAGTACTCAACAGGATGCTGTGATCCCAGCTATTTCTCCAGCTATGAAACGGGCCATAGAGGGAGTTCAGTACATCGCTGATCATCTCAGGGCAGAGGATGCAGACTTTTCAGTGAGTTGGCAGAAATGATCAAGCCTTGGTAATTGTGTTTCCAAATATTCATAAAGGCCCAAGAAAATCTTAAATCTTTTTCTTTCCAGAACAGCGTGGGTTTAAAATAGTTTTCTAGATCACTATTTTAGACTTGAGTGTGATTGTTTCAGAAACTGAATCAGGGCTTTTCAGCACAATTTTGAGCTGTCATTTGAAGGAAATGGAAGGATGAAATGTAATATTTGATCTGTTATAATTTGTCAGTATTAGTCAGTATCTGAACCCAGCAGGAGAAACATTGTACCTCAGTTGGGTGGGGGGGGGGGCATTTCTTAAATGTCAGCTTGTTTGTAAAAACAACAAAAATACCTGGCAACTTTTGTCTGTCAGTCAAGTAAGGCAGCAGAGGAATATCAAATAAAAAGAGCAGGTTCCAACTGGACGTGGCAAAAAGTACTTCTATGCAAAAAAGCAGGAAGAACAGGGAAAAGAGAAAGACCCATGGTTATATTCCCTGCACTCACTGCCACCAAGCAGCGTCCCTCCCTTTTTTTTTTGTCATGCAAAAGACGATGAAAGTATTCCTGAGCAAATAGGTGACCCTGTTATTTTGCATGTCAGAGATCCTTCTAAGCTGAACTCAACCACTGAGTGATATTGTTATAGTTCTCAGATAACTGTGTGGTGCGCTGCAGCACGACTGGAAAAATGGTGTTTTAGGCAGTGTGGGCTGCATCCTTTGTGTTGCTCTTATTTGCTTTTCATCAACTATGTATGCAGAGCTGCACTGCAACCAGCATTGTTCACATACTGTACTTTTCCTGTCTATGCTGTGTACTGGGAGGTGGCTTTATTATTCACTAGAAAAAGCACCGGGCCATATCAGTCCTGCCAACACTAATATCTCTATTTTTAAACTACGTATTCTGCACACTGGAAACCGTGCAAATTATAGCAAGAATTTTATTACTATACATTTGTTTCTTTTCAAGACATTTGCTGCTGGCTTTTGAATATGTGTTTATATACTGCTCCCATGGTTTTTGGTCACAACTGCATCTTCTCAGGATGAACATATGCAAAACTCAGGAGGGACGCAAGATTGGAAGAGCAGCTCTTAGGTGCACATAAACACATAATCAAAATCAAGTATCAGACGCATGACAAGTCACTCTGCCTTTCTTTATTAAAAAGCAAGCTAAAAGTGATGTGAGTGAGTCAGTAATCACAGTAATCAGCATTTTCTGATGATAAAAGAACACTCACTGTGAACAGTTGCGTATGCAAATGCTATGCAGACTAATTAAAAGTTTCAGGGCTGTTCCCTAAATCATGTGATATTGCAAGTCTTTAGTTTTGGCGGTGTTTAAAGAAATTTCAAATGTAACCCTGAAAATGTGCTTGAAAAAGTGTTAAGCATCAAATAATTCAAAATATAGCAGTGATAAAGTGCCAACTGCAAAGTTTCTTGTGGAAAAAAGTTTCTGTGGGATATATGTGAGGAAATGTAATAATAATAATAATAAAACTATTGTATTCATTGACATCAGTCACTGTCAATGCCACAATACACTTTCTAGCTCTAACCAGAGGAAGCCTGTCTTTAGAACAATGGGACCTCAGCAATTTGACCTTGAATTTTTCATAAGAGACACAAGCAAGGATTGACTGACATTTAGGAGATAGCGCACTCATAATGAAAAAATCAGCCATTCGAGAGAAATCAATCAAGGGTGAAAACTGACAGCTGGTAGAAAACAGAAGGTGGTGTGGATTGAAATTTGAAAAGTCCCTCTGTGCTGTTTCTCCTCTCTGCTAGGTGAAGGAGGACTGGAAGTATGTGGCCATGGTCATTGACAGGATATTCCTCTGGATGTTTGTGCTGGTGTGTATACTGGGATCCGTGGGACTCTTTCTTCCTCCTTGGCTGGCTGGAATGATCTAGAATCTCTGCATCAAGAAAAAACAGACCGCACAGGATGTGCTCTCTTACTCTCTTAAAAAAAAAGGTTTATCACATATCTTTTCATGTTCTATTTTTCAAAAGAACTACTTGTCACATTTCTTGCTCTTAGCCCGGGTCATCAGAAGGTTACCCGCTAAGAGACAAGATGAAATATCTATCATCGATTTCAGTGGGCATATAAATTCTTTATGAGGGCAAAAGGCCAACGGCAAAAATATCCTTCCATGCCACTCCATTCTGACATTGAGCTGAATGGCTCAGTCTGTCACTTGTAAAAACAGTGAAAAATTGACTGTAACTCATGTAGAACTGTGGATAACCCCGCAGAAAGACCAAGACTACGGGCACAGGGAGCTGTTTATAAGACTGTATAAAGTTTAATTTATAGCTAACTTTTAAAATTCCTTCAGTAATGTCAGTGTTGCAGTACGTGGACAGTAGCACAGATGAATGTGCAGTGCTTTGGCCAAATATAAAAAAATATACATACATATATTCATAAAATGGTTACGTTTCTGTGAAACCTAATTGTGAGAATTCTTTGCTGGGTGCGTTCAGGTGTGCTGCTTTGCGCAACAGTCACTCCATAAGTAAGCAAACATACAGCTTTGTGATTTTCTAATGCCAGCGCATTTATTCAGTCATTCTTTCAACCATTCTGTTTTTACTACAGCACTTTGATGGGGTGGAGAGGGAGGGTATTTAAAGTCACTCTTTCCATCGATTTTGTTTCTTTTGCTTTATAAAGTAGAACAGAAACTGGCAAGGACAATAACAATAAATGTGTCATTTATTGTTATTACCAAGTTATTACCATACAAAGAGCAGTAGCGTTATTATTCTACCTTAGGATTAAAGATTTTGAGATGAATTTATAACTTATTAGTTCCAGCGTTTCATTCCAACATTCGCTCCACTTTCATGTTGACCCGACTTTTGTCGCTTCGCATAATGGATATTTTCAGAATCTACAACAGCTAAAAAAACAACATAATTAAAGTTCATTAATGAGTACATCATTATTCTGTGAAAAACGATTTCATCTACGGAGCAAAGGTTAATTGTGCTGCAGTGTTTTAAAATAAGTTGGCAGAGGACGGTTTCACACTCAACTGCATTTCGTTCTGTTCGTTTGCTGCTTCCACAGGAGGACCCACTTTGGAGTTTTATTTTTTTTTTTAATGCATTGCAAAAATGAATCTCACATGTCCCTCTGTCCTCAAACAATAGCTAAAATAGATACTATATTTAGAAGCACTTATAAAATTTGCAAGAATAACGCAATCATTAAATAATTATGGCCCTTAACAGAACAGTCACAGGTACAGCTGACTGGGCAGTTTGTGATAACAGTAGCTTTGCTGAACTGTATCTTTTTCAGATTAAAAACAAAAAAGTTCGCTGGCGATCAAAAGCACATTCCTGTACATTTTGCACATTTTGTCAAAAAATACCTTTCTCATTTAGATGCTTCTCTTCAGTTTATTAAAGTTAATGCAGCTTTTTGTTTGATTTCTTTGCTTTTGTGCCAAATTCACCCTTGCCTGTCATTTAAAATGTTTTGTGCTTGTGTGAGATGTTTTTGAAAGCCTTCTTTGATTTCTTTATCTTATATGAACACATTTCTACTTTTATTAATTTTATGTGTGATAAAATAAAGTCAAAGAGTCTGAATAAGGTATATGTGAACGTATAAAAGGCTTCTTTTTTCAAATTTCTATTTCAAAATTTGTGCTGTTAACTCAAATAATTGGAAGAATTGGAAACTAAACAAAAACTCCAAACAGCAGGACTGATGAAATATGAAGAACAAACATACAACACATGAGCTCAATTACTCCACTTTAATCCTGCTCTCATACATCTGCACACTAATGCTCCATGTGAATCAAACTCCAGATCTGATTAGGTTTAAAAGCATGTAATGTTACACCTGAATGCCCGAAGTAACGACCTCAATTTTGACCTCAACAAACAAACTATTACATTTCCACTAGCTCAGCAGAAGGCTAACCACTGATCATTATGTAAAATCACAGACAGGAGAAAACAGCAATTTAGCACAATATGGAAACACGGCCCTTTTAAACAAGGTGAAATGGCTGCAGTGCTCTCTGTTTATTCACAGGTTTCAGCTCAAACTCTGGAGAAAAAAAGGTGATGACAGCCCGAAATACAAATGAGTACTCTGGCTTTGTTGCAACTTCAAAAACGCAGCATTATGACGAACACGAGTTTAAGTCAGTCTTTTGTCTGTATGCAAAGATTCATATATGAACGGATATTAATTTCCATTTATGCCACCAGTTTTCCAAGGATACACAATATCGCAGTATATTGTTAGTGAATTCTGAAATGAAATAAGGGTGGTCTTTATGAAGCCGCAAATTAATTTCCATTAAATGATAAGCCGTGCCTTTTCAGCATGGATCTCATATGCATAATTTTAGTATTAGATACTTGTAGAAAAGCAAATGGCAGAACTCTATAAAAGGTCCTTTGTGTTGGCTTTCACAAGGAAGCAATGCAAAATTCCATGCAAGTGCACAAAGTTATTAATTACAACTAAATGTCATGTTACTGAATTTACCTTTATGAAAAATTGACCTTCAGTGTTAATTTCAATTAAGTGATTGTCTTTTGGGATGCATATGTGCGGCTTGGATAATTCATTTAGACAAGAACAGCTGTTTTAATTTAATAATGTTGGTTCATTCCTGCAAAAAAGATACTTGGCCCATGATGAACCTTATGATAGCTGCTTCCTTATTAATACTGATCTATAAGATTATTTGTATCAGGTATTGGGATGAAATCCCTGGACCCACTGACAGATATTACACTGGTGCAGTGGGTCCTGGGTTCATCCTGGTGGTGATTTTCAGGGTGTCTTTGAATTCAGCCTCTGTAGGTTGATCATTTTAATTTGCATCAAATAATGTGACATCATTTCATTCCTAACACATTACCCAGTCCATATCAGTATAGATATCCACAGCATGATGTTTTTTCCCCATTGAGATCTGAGTGTTTTTTCTGTTGAACAGTGTACAATGTATATGCATGGCATATCTTGGCATGGTGTGCAGTCTCAGGGTTCTAGCCCGTTGTTGATCACCCAGTGCTGCACTGAGCTGAGGTAACATGATAATACCAAACACACTGTAGGAAAACAGTGGAAAACTATCCGTCATGGATTGGCCTCCCCAGACCCCAGACGTCAACATTATTGAAGAAGTGTCATACCAAACATTAACTTTCAAGCTTGTTAGAATTCTACAATGTTTTCTAATCTGAAATAAAAATCGAGCTCTCTCAGCAGAACTTCAAAGACCAGGGACCTAATTCATCCCCACAGTGAAAAACTATCCCTACAGTGAACACAAGGGTGCTTCTCAGTGTCAGGGACAACGAGACGGGTCAGAATTCAAGGAGGGGTGAATGCATCAAAATACAGAGCGGCCCTGTATTCAGAGCGCAGCAACCTGAACCCGGGATGACGGTTCACCTTTCAGCATGACAGTGAACCGAAGTCTAAGAGTAGATTCAGCACAATGCTGCGACTTGAGTGGCCCAACCAAGACCAGACTTAACGTCCATATGCCGCCTGCAGATGGCAGTTCAGAGATGATTCCCATCCGTCTGGAAGAGCTTTAACGGATGTGCCAGGAGAATGGGATAACGTGCTCACATCCATCCAAAGCTTATAGGGATTTACCAAGAAGTCTCACAAGTGTAAATGCTGCCAAATGTGTTTCTATAAAGTTCTGTGATATTGAATACCTTTCTGGGCCTTTGACTTACAAGAAATTTTTTGAAAAACGACTTTGTCATCGTGTGTCATGAGTCTAAACTGTTACAAGGTGAATGTGTCTATATATGTGCAGGTTGCCTGTATGCATACTGTATGTACACAAACAGTATGCATTAGCCAGTTCTGTTTTTAATGCTTCTTTGGAAGCATTAAAAGCATCTTAGAGAGATTTTCACAAAGTCACTTTCATCTAAAGTAAAATTCACAATCCAAAAATTTGTATCCCGAGCCAACATTTTCACAAGGGAACAGCATCTGCATCCAAGAGTCAATGCCAACTGGCCAAAGAACAGCCTGCGCCTGTTAGGGAAGCAATCAGAACATTACTGGCAAGCTCAGCCATTAAACCATTTCTATAACGACTGTAAACCTGAGCTGGAACGTCTCTACTTTTGAAGTAACCTGAATGAATGAAATACAGGTTTTCTAGGTCGTGTTTACATGTAAAAGTTAAAGATAAAGTGAGACACTTGTGTGACAGATTATCATAAAACCTAAAGTCAAACAGTGGCTTTTATAGCCACAATATCCAAACAGTGACTCGTTACTGGAAGTCCCATTTTATTTCTTTCACATATCATTCTAGCCCGGACATATCCGGGCTAGAATGATACCCGCATGTACCGTATGTCTTTATTTCCTGCACAGTATATGACTGCACATACGCAATATCTGCAATATTTGTAACTGTGGATCTAAAACAAAATGAATAGCACATCAAAACATACAACATACAACATCAAAGCCAGCGCAAATCCACGTGACACAAGTTGTCTGTAGGAGCGCGTACTGCAATCAGACACCCACCAATGTAGACAACACACCTACAGTAGGACACACAGTGACTCTGCCTCTGGCTGGGCACTGACTTGAGGCTCACAAATGGGGTAAAGTGTGAAGCACAGACCCTCAAGGGATCTTATTAAATCAACACACAGTGAATTTTGCCACTTCCCCCAATGATCAGCGAATTCATTGTCATCCCTGCAGTCATCATCAAAGTGCTGCCACTCAACAGACCAAAGTGTGAGCGGGGGCTTCCCTCAGGGTACAGAGAAGAGGGTTCAGGAGTTCTGCCTGTGTGACTTCCCCCTTCTCTGCCAGACCTCATGCACAGGCTTACACTGTATCTCATTGCAGGTGTTATTGCTTTAGCAGGAGGATTTTACAATCTCTTTTCCTTCAGGGGCAACATTGCTGATGGTCACCAGTTTCTCTAGTTGTCTGTCATGGACTCCGGCTCACACTAAACTTCCACATATTTTGTCTCACTTTAGTCATTTAAAAAAGTTAAATGGAGGCATTTCAAAATCAAAATAATACCCTTATTATGCGTTGTCACATCAGCTTTGAAGTTGCTCATAAAATGATGAAGGCCCGACCTACAACTTCCCAACAACACAACTGCAACCTTTTACCTCATGCAGCCACCACCCAACCCTACAGACAATGTGCGTCAGATCTTATGAGCAGGCAAGCTGCTCTCCAAATTCATTATTTAACAGAAAGGTTACGGTTGCAACTTCAAAGATGCTGTGTATGAGCCATAAAAGGTGTGGGTGTAACTTCAAAACTCTGCAAAGGTCTTCTAGCTCCTGAGGACGTAATTTCAGAAGTATGAAAGTTCACGTATACTGGAGCGGTTCTTGGCCAGAATGATTGAAACCTCTGTCAGAAAAGTCTAACAATGAACACATTACAAATTCTTTTGCACAGATGATTTTCTTTACACTGGAGCTCAGGTGTGTAGGAGTGTGTGCATAAAAACAAACGAAAGTGCACAACGAGTTCTCCAAACGAGCTTTTTAGTTTGGGTGAAAAAAAAAAAAAAACACCTAGAAAAACAAACATTCATTAAAAAAATGAAAAACATTTTAGAACATTACTGAGACCTCTGTAGCTGGACATTAAAGAAACATCAATGATGAGAAAATAATCCTCCAGCACTTAAAAATAAATGAAGAGCAGCAAATTCATTCTGCATCAAGAGATGCTGGTGAGAAACAATTCTAAAAAAAAAAAAATACAGTGTAGCAAAAAACTGACAACAGGGAAGGAGCAAAAGTTCATCTCAGGCAAGCAGTGCTTCCCTTTATCCTGAGCTCAGTGAGCTGAGCTTAGAATTCAGTCATCTTCTTGTGTGTATCAGCCTTCTTGTGCTCTCTCTGGATGGACAGCTCCTGGGCTTTCTGCTGGGCCAGCAGCCGGCGTGCCGCTGACAGCTTCTCCTCCAACTGCTTTAGTATGGATGGGTCCCTTCGCACACATGAAAAAACAAAAAACAGATAGATTAGGAATTGTGGAGAGATGATGAGTCAAAACTGGATCTAGCTGCATTTTCTACAGTAAGTTGGCCACAGAACCAAGTGTCCAACCTCGCAGCTTCACACCTTATTTACATTTCTGCACAACACCCACAGTCCTTATTTGTAAATTCACATTAATTACCACTTTAACTCTCAGGAACATTATAGCAGCTCATATTTCACAATAGTGTGTCGTATTGTGTAAGCAGTGCATTAATGTACAAGTTATGCAATGGTTTCTAATGTGTCTGTATTCACTGTGGAAGTGACAGCAGCTTCTGAGGTTCTATGGGGGAAACAACTGGCTGAGGTTGCAGTTCACTGATTGTTTAAAAAAAGAAAGTACTGCTAATGAAGCATATATATTGAACCCAGTACTGACCTGCCTGCCTGTCTGCTGAGTGACTCACTCAGCTTCTGGATCTCCCTCTCAGTCTGGGACACCCTCTCAGCAGCCTGGAACAGCCTCACATTCAGATTCCTCTTGGTGCTTTTTCCTCCTCTGTAAGCCTCCACTCCAGTTGCTGCTGAAGGCGCAACAGCACCCCCCTCGGGAGGATGAGCGGTCTTGCCTCCAAGCTTGTGGTTGAGAAAGTCAAAAATGGTGCGGCCCCCTCCGGTGGCGACCCGAGCTTTTCTTCGCCGCTTCGGACGGCCTATTTGTGTCCCATCTTTGGCAGCCTTGCTCTGGGTGCGTCTCTGGGTGAGCTCAGCACACTGGTCCAGAGACTTACCTTTGGGCAGGACTACTGCCATCACTGGCTCCACTCTACCCTCCTGTAGCTTTCCCAAGCCTGAAAAGAAAAAAGAAAATGAGCAAACAAGAACATTCAATCTGAATCAGTGTAATAAGATTCTGATCCCGCGTATAATTCAGTCTCTGTAATATTAGTTTAATAGTATTACTGTAATTGTGGTTCTTAATCTTCTAATCATCAGAAGTTCTTATGATTTTGTTCAGTATATTCAGTATGTGTGAATGTACCACACAGGATTTTGAGCTAATATGAATACTTGTATTGCTAACATGAGTGTAGAAACATGCAGTTATGTACTTAACAAAGCAGTACAAAATGAAAGAGGACAAAGCACAAAAATTTACACAAAATACTTTTGTGTATCTGTTGTTAGATGACACTTATGAACTGGCACACTATATATTTTTAAAGTGAACCTTGTTGCCCCCTAGTGTCTTGTTAAAGAAAATAAATGCTTCAAGCCTTCATACACACACACACCCTCACACAAACCCGCCCTAATCTTTGTGCCAGTTTGACTTGTTTCTGGATGTATCATTTTGAAAAGGAAGCATTAAAAAAATTTTTTTAATCAATAAATTAATTAAATATGTGAAGTTTTTTATTGTATCTTTGTTTTTGGTATTTGACTGTTTTATTGCAAAGGGTTGGGTTAATTGATTTTTAAACAGTTCACCAGGAGAGGACACTGTGACTTCACAGCCTAAATGTTAACCGCGTTGTGTGCTGTTTGCACTCACCTTTTCCATATTCATAGCCCATTTTAAGCATAAGCTTGGATCCAATGCCTCTGGTATGTGCCTCCCAGCCACCAAAACTAGCACCGCTTGATGTTTCTGTGGGTTCCGCAGCAGAGTCTAAAACTGTTGCACAGTAAATAAAAATCAGAGCAGACACAGTCAGTTAGTTTTTCCAAGGTGAGAAGGTGGAAAACAGATGAAGCCATATTCAAATTAGAACCTTCCTGATATATATTATTGGCCCAGTGTTGACCTATGACAGATAAATTATACTGGCAAATTTGCTTGAGCTGGAACTCTCTGTTTTTTTTTCTGGAGGTTACTTTCGGATGCTCCCATGTCACAATGGGTTGCCACAGCAGGCAGCTCTGCATGTTTGATTTGGGAGAATCTTGCGCCGGATGCCCTTCCAGATGCAACACCATAGGGGACGTGTCTAACTACAAATGAACCTGCAGCCTTTTGCTTCCCAAGCGAATGTGTAAACCACTACACTATGGAGCCACCTTCTTTTTTTTTTTCTTTTTTTTTTTAAAGAGAATAGAATCTGAAAAAAATGCCTGTGGAAATTTATAAATGTTTCATCACATAGTTTGTACAACTCTGACCCTGTAGCCTTTTTATTTGCAGGTAGACTTAAAAAGTTATATTTTGCTCATGTTCTTTTTTCTTTGCAAAATTTCAGCACACCTTTTGCATATCCCATAGTATCTCCATCATCAACGTCATCCAAGTCAGAGTCAGAGGAGAGCGGGTCTTCTTCCCTCAACGGTGGGATAACACCGTCGGCCTCGACCACAACATCTTTAAGCAGCAGTGAGTCAAGCTTCACAGTGTAGAAACCACTGTCAATTTCTACAGTGAGAGGAAAACTTGGAATTATTTCATCAACTATTGTACTGGGTATTTTTATTTTAATATTGCAAAATCACAGTTAAATGTCCTACATGTGATTTCTATGAAACATAGCTTACATTATGATCACTCTGTGAACAGAGTACCTTTTATTTTGCCTGGGTACCAGATACCGTCCTCATGGCGAGCCAAGCAAGACGAGCCTTCTTCAAGATTACTGAGGTCAAAGTCTAGGAACTCTCTGAGCTCTGACACATAGACCACCTCACCATGAGAAAACCTTCAATAGCAAGAAAACACCACATATAATTATCTGTGTATACTGAACTGAGATCTGAGAAGTAGATGATACAATAAATATTTATGGGATTAAACTGACAGAAGCTCCTAATTTAAATCACACTGTCGGTAATTTATTTCTTCCTGAGTGAAAGTGAGAATTTACCTGCAGTTATCCTGAAAGCGGCATTTATCCTCTAGGTAGAACGGGCAGGGTTTCATAGACTTCTGGGTGGGGTAGACGTAGAGCACTCTCACTTGTGCCTCATCTCCATCTGGCGGTTCTGCCCCCACCACCATGGCATTATGATACTCCAGTGTTCCCCATGTCGTCCGGTAGGGTGCTCTTACTTTGGTACCACTAAGTGCATCATCTTCTTCCTCCCCCTCTTCTTCTCCCTCTTCTTCATAATCCACTACCCCACCTTCCCCCTCCTTAATCCTTTCTTTGGAATCTGAGCTACTACCCGAAGACTCCCCAAGTTCAGAGTAGAAAGCAGCAAACTCAGTATCCAAAGTGCCGTTTGCACTGTTTGTATCAGCTGCTGCCGCTGAGGTGTTCACCTGCACTCTGCTACTTTCCTCAAGGCTGGCCAGCAGCTTACTTTTTCTGACAGACACCAGGCTAGCCTCAGTAAGCTCTATCAGCTGGCAGAGATCTTCTTTCAGTTTGAGCAAGTCTGAGTGCTGGGTGGGGTCCAGGCCAGCAGAGAGGGCTGTCTCCACCTGCTGCAACTGGGCACTATAGGTAGCAATAGCTGCCTCAAGGGATTCTTCATCCATACTGACACTTGGCTTGAGGCAGGACAGGAATGGGCAGATTCAGCCCCCTGGCACAAAACAGAAGACGCAAAAGGAGAAAATACTTCAAAATGGAATCTAGATCTAAGAAGAAACACCATTTTTAAAGTCACATTTTAGAGGCCATCTACTTATAACAAGGACTATAAACTGCCAGATATCTGAGTCACAATATAAGGACAAAGAAAGAGGAAACATAGCTTTGTGAATGTGGGGAAAATCTGAGAAATACAACAGAATCACACTCAAAAGCTCTGATAAGAGCAGCCTTGTGTACCGACTGTGTGTCCTGGTGTGTTATAAGGGACCATCACATATCTCAAAAAATTAACGCAGCCGTGACCAAGTAGTCATGTCTGTAACATTATCACAGACTGTTTTAGCTGTTAGCCGTCTTTAAGCTAACTTTTACAACACTTGTATTACCTTTGTAATTAGGCTAGCTGTCTCATATCCACCACACCGACGGAAAATGACAGCCGCAAAGAAATCTTCTACATTAAAAATTTCTGTAATTCAAATAACTAAATGCAGACACTGGAACTGTGCAGCACCGGTAAACATATGCCTTAACATAGATATGAGCCTGATGTAAGATCAGCGGTATCAAGCTCGGTTAAGTGAACGGACTTCCGTTGTGAATTCTCTTCTTTCAAAATAAAGCTAACATCGTTAGACAATGTGGTTTCGACAGATAAAAACTGCCGGCACAAAGTAACAAATGCGGTTTTCTAGTGTTAAATTATTATTTTTAGTTATGCACAAACTCAGTTATACACAAAGCTGTCAGTTTATATGCTCGTATGTTTTTGTCTTTAACAGAACTTTTTTTTTAAATAACAAATTATATAAAATGTTGCTACTGTCCATACAAAGTAATAGCCACTAACTTAAATAATCAGTTAATTACTGTAACGCCACTGGCATAATAAAATTCACACATTTTTGATGAAAGCTTTGTTTTTTGTTTTATTTTTTGCGGAAAGAAAATTACGTTTTATTTTGAAGACAAAGCGCCAAACCCGGAAGCCTTGGCATACGTCAAACATGTGCGTCGTTGACGCAGACTCATGATGTTTGTTATCGGCACAACTTCATATCTGTGTAAAATTATAATTTTTCATTTTAAAGTCGGGCCTTTTCAGTAGGTTTTACGCAAGGGGAGTCCACTTAAGACTAACAATATAACAATGTGAAGGTAGGCCGTGTGTTTATTGACCCTGGCAGCGCAGTGGAGATTCAGCAGCTGGATGTGCTCGGCGTGCTGTAGATCAGTCACACAATCTTCGTTTTAGACATGCTCTTGTTATTAAGTTTGTGTTTCGTAACCTATGACCTAAATGATCAAAACAAGTCTCCCAAAATTGCGTATAGTTGTATTATTATTAACGGATACAAGGAACCAAGTCGAGTGTTTAGCAGCACAAAACATAACAGTGCTGCTGGTGCATGCAAATTTTGCTGGACTCTCTTATTCATTATAAGATGTAAACCACTGTAATACCATTTATGTAGAAGGTGTGTAGCAGTTTGTAGGTTTCTTGCAATTTGTAAACAGAGGCTTTCAAAGTAACTTCAAAAAGTTACCAGCCTATAAAGCAGGTGACCAGGCATATATATAACTTAAAAACACATTTTTGTGTCCCTGCTTACAGTACTTACACTCATGTTCTCCGTTTCTCTGCTCATTCTCCATCACCTTAGTGGCCCCTGCAGTGATGCCTCCAACCATGTCTCAGATAAGTGATCCAAAGATCGCTTTTGCCTACCTGCGCCCGGCCTGTGTCCTGCTCACCCGAGAGCCCACAGTGGCCAACGTGGAGACACTGAGCGGCCAGTTAAAAGAAGTCAATGATGCCACGTTGCAGCAGCTCCAGGAGTACATCCTCTTCCCTCTTCGATTTGTCCTTAAAGTCCCCGGGGCTAAGAAGGAGCAGCTGGTGCAGTCTGTGGTCGAAGCATTGAGCTATGTCCTGGAGAACACTTGTGTCCAGAGCTGGGAAACCCTCCATGAACTCTTCTCAGAGCTTTGCCTCTGCCTTTCCTCTTCAACTGATCCTGGGAAGCCTGCAGATACATCAGAGGAGCTGAAATCAGCTGTTCTGAGATGCCTGGATGCCCTGTTTCATGCTGCTTATGGTGATATAGTCTTCAAATTCTTTGAACCGATTATGCTGCCTGGACTGGGCGCTGCCGTATCATTGCTGCTGGCTTTAGGAGAGAAGGCGAAATCTCGAGATATACAGGCAGCAGCCTTGAAGTGTCTCCAGGCTTTGACTCTGCAGTGTGACTGCACTAAGGAGCACATAGTCCCATCATCAGAAGAGCAATGTTCTATAGGCAGCACCATGGCATCATTTTTACCTGGAATCACTATGGCTGCAGCCAGGATTGTTACAGGAGATCTGAGGCAAGGCCATGTAGTCACAGTCCGGGCCATCAAGGTACCACGTCTTGCTTAATCAAATTTCCCAACAACAGCACATTAATAGCTTAATCATATATCTTATGTTACTTGTTAGAAAATAGTCATCGTGTATAATCGATGATCTCATACATTATTATCTAGTTATTATGCTTGTTTTCCTGGGAAAGTGATGATATGTTTAGGCTATGAGATGAAAGGATGTAGATGTGTCTATCCTTTCCTGGACTAAAGCACAATGTGATGATATACAAATACAAATGCATTGCAGTGATGTGTTTGTACTGTGTGATCATCTTTTGTCAGGTTTGGTCCAGGACTGTGGGGCTTGTCATGGAAGACATTCAGCTTCAGTCCACTGAGTCCTATAAGACTCCCTCCCCAGACCTGGGGAGGATTGGACAGCTGGTAGTCCATCGGACACCAGAGTGGGTGAAGAGCACGGCGGGGAAGTTGTCTGTGCTGCTGAAGAAAATAATCTCGTGCACCTCAGCCCACCAGCACTGGAGAGTTAGACTGGAGATGGTGAAGCTGGCTGACCACCTGCAGGCCAGATGTAGTCAGTCACTGGGAGAGTGTGTAGGACCACTATTAGAAGCACTGGTGGGGGCAATCAATGACGAAGAACCCAGAGTCAGAGAGAGGTTTGATTTGATTGCCATTTGATTTGATTGCTTTTATACAAAGAAAAGGAACAGAAAGATTAATCCTAATTAATCCTAATTAATGGATAAAAGATATTTACTGGAACTCCTGTCTTCTTCTCTAGGTGCGAGGTTGCTCTCAGAGAGGTATCGCAGAGGAATCAGAGCTGCAGTGGAAACAGCGGCACCCAGACCTTCACTGATGTCTTGTCTGAGAATCTCCACTCTTTGGCCACCTCCCTACCCAGACTGATGAGGACCTCTGATGACCAGAAGAAGCTCTTTGTTCTTAATGTGTTTTTGGGCTACTTAAAAGTCTTAGGTCCACTTGTCTCTGTGGTGCTCAACTCTGCTGCACATCTGGAGAGGACTTCCAAAGCCTTAATGCAGGTAATGTAACCACAAGGGTATCAGTTTCAGTTACACTGCTTTTGATGTTGTCACAATCCTTTTCCATTTTTTCTTCCATAATGAAAATTATGGAGTGAGTCTCAAAAGAATCACAAATGTGTATGAAATGATCTGCAAGTGTAGATAGTGTAAGATTTACAAACGTGTGCAATGATTTGTGTGTAATTTTGAGCACTCGCAGATGCATGCTCCAAACCACACACAAAATCAAAGCAATTTGAACACACATAAATCGTTTTAGAAATATGTGTATCAAAACCTGAGTAGTGTTTGTTGATGCACAAATTTTCAGTAAGCCACAGACCCAGGCCCAGCTGTCCACACATGCACACACACACTGGTCATATACTCATACACACATACACACACATATATGCGAGTCACACACACACACACACACACACACACACACACACACACACACACACACGGACCTTACATGGATACTAAGTGTGGGCGAGTGGGTACCAGCACAGAGCCAGCGGCAACCCGGGGAAGGAGCCAACCCTGCCCTGAACCACTAGCCAGTCCCTACCCCAGGTAGGGTGCATGAAACTGGGGTGTGGAAAGACACGCCCACCCCCTCCTGGTCTCTTCTAAAACCTCCATATCCCTTTACAGGTGCTAGAACTCGATGTGATGGATGTTCGCATTGTGGAGGCGAGGAGTTACACTGCTGCCATAGAGACGAGCACAGGCTCCCATGATTCCTGCGCCGCTCACACACAGAGGAAGCATTTTCTCTACTTCACAGATGAGAAAATCTTCTCTGTGCTCATGGAGATCTGTCGGACATTAGGTATAATTGCTGTTTGACTTGAACCCAGTGAATCATTGCTGTTTTTATCATTATGCAGGTCTGACTTATAGCTGGATCTGTTTTGTGTCTATGTAGTTTTTTTTGGCACTTTTTGGCTCTCACAGATAACATTTTTGTCTTTAGGCTATTACGGCAACATTTACCTGCTGACTGATCACCTCCTGGACTTGTACTGCCAGTCTTCAGTGTACAGAAAGCAGGCTGCCATGGTGTTAAATGAGATAATCAGGGGTGCAGCAGGCATCGCTGTGGCAAAGCAGGGTCGGGGTTTGGAGAGCAAAGTTCAGGGAAACTCTGCCACCCAGGAAGATATTAAAGCAGCCGTGGTGTCTATCATTGAGGAATACACCAGCCTGAACAACTGGCATTTGATTACAGTCAGCGAGGAGACAGACAGAGACCGACAGGATCAGCAGGTGAAGATATTTCAGTCCCGGGTCCCGGGGCCTCATTTATCAAGAATTGTAGTGCATGTATAAAAATGGCTAAAAGTACTATATAATGCAGGACATTAACATGTGTTTTGTCTCTTTGTGTAGCTGCTCAGTCCATCCAGACTCCTCTCCATATCGAACAGTGATGCCGGCAACTCCAATGCAAGCTCTCTCCAAGTAATTGCTCCATCATCAACATCTACTTCCACCATCCACCAGCTCAACAGCAACATCTGGCAGCTGTGCATCCAACTTGAGGGCATCGCCTGCTTTGCTCAGGCGCTGGGCCGTGACTTCCGCCCGTTGTTGATGACCTCACTGTATCCCGTGTTTGAGAAAGCTGGTGAGGAGACATTGCTGGTCAGCCAGGCGGCGCTAAGCTCCATGTGGGCCATCAGTAAGGCCTGTGAATACACATGCCTTAAGGAACTGATCAATGAGAACTCTGACTACCTGCTCAATGACATATCAGTCAACCTGCAGAGGCTCAGCCAGCATCCACAGGTAGTGATGGCCCAAAGAGCCCAAAGTGGACACAGTTGTTGATAATTTACATGATTTCTTTCTTTGTCTGCATAAGCCTGTGCTGCCCTGAGCATGTACTGTATTTCATTATAATCCTGTCTTGTTGGCCAGGCTCCACGGGTGTTGACAGTTATGTTGACTCACTCTGACTGCAGCCTGCTGCCTCTGGTCGGGGACATCGTTCAGGATGTGCTGACGGCTCTGGATCTCAGCTACGAGCGCACAGCTGCTCTTTTCTGCTCCGTGCTCCACGCGCTTATGAAGGCACTGGGTAAGATTTTCACAGTGATGTCAACTTGAGTCTCACATATGCTGGGAGCCAGAAAGGCTGCAGAATAAAATGTGACTCATGGCATACTCTGTCACACAGCCCCATTCTCTACCACATTTTTTATATTGTTTGCCTTTTTACAATCCCTTACAGGTGAAAAACACAGCAAAAATGTGTGAATTAAATGCCACTAATGGGCTCTTTCCAGAAAAATGTAATAAAACTAAACATCACTGTCTGTCTCACACTGAATTTGTTTAATGGGCTTTGAAAGATTTAAAGATTTAGCCAAATATTGTAATTGTTGTTATAACTGTATTGTAACCAAACCTCTTTTCATTCATCTTGTTTTTCCTTTAGCAAGGTGGTTTCCTTCCACTTGCAGCAGGACCAGTAGGTCTGCCACTTCCAAGCAGGGCTTTACTGACCAGGAAGACCTCAACATTCGCCAATTCCTGCTGAATTACCGCAAACAGAAAGAATTGGCAGAAGGCATTGGAATAGAGGATGACGACACTGAAGACCTAGGTAATAAGCCTGTCTAAGGGCCAGTGTAATTTAAGTTATACATTATAGTAGGGGTTATATTAGAGGAGATGGATTATTGTAGTTAAAAGCAATAGAAATATGAACATCACCACCAAACTGTCAGTCGATCTGTATATCCACTGTCATTGCAGAGGTCCCTCCTCCCACAGAGTGTGAGGATGTTGAAGATATTGGTAGTCCCGATGTGAAAGCAGAGCTTCCCTCCCACCTCAGCATCACTAAAGATGTTATGGAGCGCTGCATTCATCTGCTGTCTGATCCCAGCCTCAGGCTCCGACTCAAGGTGAACTGTTGGTCTTGAAAATAATAATTCTTGTGAGGATAGTTCACTATTGCACATCATTTTTAATGCACAGGTAGTACTTTAGAAATACATAAATGCAAAGAAACTGCAACAAATCTTTTCAGTCCCGTGTGAAATCCGTATGAGTTTTTATAAGTAAGGTATTACTCGAATTCTTGAATATTGAAGGCTTGCTGACAAGCGAATGATTTAAGATCTGCGAAGCTACATGAAAAGTGAAAGTATCACTGTTGTTGTTGCAATTCATCCTAAGTTAGACATCAATATCAGTACTGAATAGCAGATTTCATTTAATATTCGTCAAAGTGTCAAAAACATCCACTCACATATAATCATGTTCAAAATATAGATAATTTTTAAGTGTACCGTGTGTCTTTGTGTTAAGGTACTGGACGTGCTGGAGTTGTGTGTACATGTACTGAGTGAGAAGGAAGATGAATTACTGCCCATGGCTCATCGCTGCTGGCCAGCGCTCTTACAGAGACTCACAGCTGATGACCCATTAGCGGTCCTCAGAGCCTTCAGGGTGAGTCCAAATTATTCATCTTTAGGTTTTTAAGCTTGTAATGTTGAATGAATCAAAGATTGTAGCCAATTATAGGCTTATTTCATTAAGAAATAACTATCATATTTACTTTTTTTAGGCTGGTTCACAATTCTGTGAAAACGCTTTAAAATAACATTTATTCTAGCAACAAAAAGTGGATTTCCTTTGTGGAGCTTGTTTTTCAAACTATCTCGGAGAATCACAGGAGTATTTTGTGATGAATGAAGATGACAGTTGTTTGTGATATTTGGTTTTCAAAGCACAAGTGTCAGCTGAGTCAACTTGTCATTGTAAATTAGGCTGCTTTTCAACTCCTGTCCTCGGCTAGGACATTTTTAAACTATTTCTAGGCTATTTTTAAACTTGTTATTCATATTTTCACTGATGAATTGACAAATTCAGACATAATAAGTCTGTAAATAGTCATTTATTCACTGCTGGGAAATTGTTTCATCAGCTACATGCAGCTTTTGGGTATATCCGAGGTTTGTAAATACTACAATTCATCCAGGGGCTCACAACGGGAATGTTTTATTGAATTTTGACGGCTTGCTGCGTTTGTACATTACATGCCAGGTGCTGTGTGTGCTGGGTGAAACATGTGGAGACTTTCTGAGGAGGAGGGTTTCCAAAGAGGTTCTGCCCAATCTGAGCTCCTCTCTGGCACGGCAGGCTCCGATCAGCGCCAAGGCCGGGCCTGTCTACACACACACGCTGGCCTACAAACTGCAGCTGGCTGTATTGCAGGGGCTGGGCTCACTGTGCCAGAGGCTGGACCTGGGTAAGAGAATAGAGACACAACACTCACACACAACGTAGTTTTACCAAGACACAACATACAGCATTGTCCTGCATGACTGTAACTGGGATCTGGCAACGATCAAAGCAGGCAAAACGTGGCCAAGTTATAGCAAGACAATTAGTCTTGGTATGGCCACTTCACTTAACGGAGATTGGTGCAACATGAAGGCCACTGATATAAAACCATATTGAGCATAGATAATCTCTTTACAACTGTAATATTTAACTGTGTAAAACATAACGAGAGCTCTGATGGATAACGAGTAAAACTGCATGTAAAGCCAAGCATTTAACAAGAAAGGCAGGCATCCAGTCAGTCATGCATCACTGCTCAGTGCAGATCTCCTTCTAATAGCAGCATTATTATCAGGTGTAGCAGCAAGTCCGATGTTGTTTTCACTTTGTGAGTCTGTCTGCCCGTTTGGGCATCATTGGGGCAAATTGTGGCCCTGTTGAGAGATTTTGTCAACTCAAAAAAGTCATGAAAATTTATACCTGTGCAGCTCATAGAAAATGAAGGTCAATTTTAAAGATGAAGTGTGTCATTCAGACAGTAACTACTGAGTAAAGAGTACCAGGATTTATTTGGTCCTGCCACTAAATGTCCTTGTCCCATATTCTCTTTAGTTTTTCTCAGTGCTGATGTGAGCACATCTGCATTAAAGGATTAGTTCAGCATTTTAAGAAACACCGCTATTATTATCGTTCTTTCTGAGAGTGAAATAATAACAACATTACAATTTTGTGTTTGTGCATTAAGTAGAGAGATGGAGACACAGTTTTGTTAACCTTCTTTGGCATTAAAACTGGTTCCGGGGAGACGAGTAGCCAGAAAAACCTACAAATACCTCCAAAGCAGTCAAAGAAGTCAGGGAAGTTCCTTCACCACTAGGTGGCAGTCTTGTATAACAGTGAAAATCAGCCATAGGCATCGCAACATAAATCAGGGTATCTCAATTCTTTTCTGTTTTATTCTAGAAACCTTAAAGTGTGAAACAGCTTGACAACCTAAACATGTGACTGTGATATTGTTACTAAAAATGCCTCTAAACTGTGGCAGCTCTGTGATTCGACACATTTTAAACATGACTTTGATGATGCAGACCGCAGCCAGGATGCTGCTGAGTTCCTAACTGCGCCCACAGTAACTTCTGCAAGCAGCTCTTCTCTGCCAAGCTCCGTTTCATACCCAACTGAGAAACGTGATTGTTCAATCAGCAAATCAAGACGTGACAGCAGTGAAGGAGGCCATTTAATTGTTAAGCTGAGAGAAGTTTTTTTTTGTTAATGCTAATTTTGTGCTTGACATAGTTTCATTAGCATTACTGAAAATATTCAAGTGGCCTGGGGGCTTATGCCATTACATTACCAATTATGCAATTATACAATTATGAGCTGCTTATGTAATTTTTCATCAGTCATTAAGTTCATTAAGCACCGATGTCCCTGTCACAACGTAATGGCTGCAGATTGCTCCAATTTTCCAATCCTGTTCAGTGTGTCCTTCACTTTGGGCGGGGGGGGGGCAGCCGAAATGAAGCGAGGGTTAAAGCCTGCTCTCATTTGTGTGTTGGGTGGTTCAGCTGTAACTCAGCAGCAGAGCTCTATCCAGGACTAACTTTCCTGCCATCACAATTACAGACAGACGTTTGGTCGGCATCTTTTTGGGAAGCTTTTCTTACACTTACATTAGGCCAACAAGTGAACTCAAGTAATCTTCTATTCTCTCTGTTTCTCTGACACGGCACTCTATGACTATGCACTCCTATATAATACATAATATACAATATTATTTTTTATAATTACAATTTGCGATAAGTTTCATTATTGATCAGTAAGCCTGTCCTCATTCCCAGAGCATCAAATTTTACTGATTAGTTAAAATCACTGTCATCTCAGAAGTACCCACAAGATGCCCTTTAGCATTCATCCTGATGTATAATTATGCACTAACCACTAGTTATTAACATTTACAGTATAGTTAAAACATTAGTAGCACCTTTACATGAACCATCCTGATAATGTTTATTGATGGCTTATAAAGGATTTTTTAACCACTTACAGTTAGTTCTCGTTTTATTGGTTGTTAAGAGAAGTGCAGCTGTTCGCGCTGTCGCCTAACAGAGAAGATTCCTGGTTCGAAGCTGTCGGCCAGCTGGCGTCTTTCTGTGTGGAGACTGACTGGCCATAGGTGTGAATGTCTCTTTGTGTTAGCCCTGTGGTGACCTGTCCAGGGTGTACTCCGCCTTTGACCCTATGACAGCTGGGAGAGTCTTCAGAATGGATGGCTGGATGTTAACAATTTAAAGCAAAACGCTCTTGACTAAAGTTTAATTACCAATCAATTTACAGTTGGCTGGTGGGGTGCAAATGAAGAGGTGGGTCTGTATATTTTTGAAACTGAATTCATTGCTGATGTATTTATTTATTTATTTTTCAAAAAGCAATTTAAAAATAAGGTTCCATCCACTGACAAAACCGGGGGTTTAATTTTTAATAGCGGTTGCCCCCAGCCTGGTCACCTGCGCGGCGAGGAGGTGAACTGAGTGACAGCGTGAACATCACGAATGTCGCACCCTCCCACTGAGGTTCAACACCGGCAGATGAAAAGTTAGCAGCTGGTGACACCACGTGTCACAAAGGTGACAGAGCTGTCTGCAGCTTTCCCAGAGCCACAATCAGATCCAACAGAGACAAGGACCGCACTGTAAAGATAACTTGAGTTAGTTTCATTTTGTAGAAATCGGTTTTGTTTTTGACATTAGTCTTTTGAAATAGCGTGCAGCGCTTTCTGTGTTTTATTCCCTCCTAAATTTACATTCTGACCTGTAGTGCACAAACCCGTGAATTCAACCTTTACGTTACACAGCAAACTCTCACCTACAGCGTGCAGATAAACAGCCATGATGCATGTTGTGTGTTTGAGATGCTCAGCTGTCCTTGTGATTATTCTGTGAAGTCAGTTTCAGTATGGTCTGCCGTGGGTGTGACAAGGCCGATTTAACAAGGAGATTAAGCAGCAGTGGTGAAGGAGAGGTGGTATTTAGTGGCTTTGGGCAATTTCGAGAATAAATGCTCACCTGGACAGGCAGAATTAGTGGCGGTAAGCTTTAGCATTCTAACCTCTCGCCACACAGTGCTCTTCAGTCAGTGTCAGTGCTTTCACTCTTTCAACTTCTAAGTGAGCTGCAATGAAAAGGTGAGAAAAGTCATTAAGCGCACCAGCAGAGAAGCCATCTGTACGCGTCTCCAGTCGCAGAGAAAGCGATTGTGACATATGCCGTTTGATCAGCGGACATCGGAGCTTTTTAATACTGGTAGATTATTTCAGCAGCTTTAAACAGGTTAAAACACTGCTTTGTAATTGAATTTTGAGAATTTGTGTAACACAGCATCATGATCTATGGGTATTTTCTTAAATTATCTTTTAAATTCCACATGTAGAGCTGTTAAAGCCACAGCGAGTGTGATGTTTTTTATGTTAAAAACCGATCAGATGGAATGTTTAATGAGAAATGTGTCTTCCTTGTGACACATAACCTCACAGAGAATTATGATCAAAAAGTGCAGTTAAGCAGCCAAAGAGCTGCATAAAGTCAGGTCCATAAATATTTGAACAATGGCAATATTTTTTTTTTTATAATTTTAGTATTTGAAGTGCAGATTTTAAGATTTAATTCCTAATAGCCTCTTCATTTTCACAGGCTCCAAATTGTACAAGATCAAATAATTATAAATGTGAAGATTATTTTTAATACTTTGTAGTCAGTGATTACCTTAAATTTGGAGCCAATGGGGATCACTAAACCTAGTTTCCTCACTTGAGATGCTTAGACGTAATTTACTGCTGCTCATTGTGGCTGTTTTGTCTTCAGTTTGGTCTTCATTGCGTGAAAAACTCTCTTAGTTGGGTTTAGGTTGGGTGATTGAGTCAGCCTTTAAATACACTCAATTTCTTTTCTCAGAAAAGTTCTTGGGTTGATTTCCATCCGTACTGTGAAGAACAGATGGAAATCAATACGACTATCACATCAAAATGGCTATCTCCTCTTCACCAAGAAAAGAATCTCATGAGCATCCACTTTAGTTATCTTTCAGGGTCTCTCAGGCCTTTTAGTGTTGCTCAGCCTGCCAGTGCATTTCTTTTCTAGAAGAATTAACTAAATTGTGAGATATTGCTATCTCTCTATAGTGATGTACCACCCCCCACATTGTCATCTCTTTGGACTGCATTTTGAGTCTTCTGTAAACTCGCAATCAACCTTTGATCTCTATAATTTGTCGTGAAATAACAACGCCTTTGAAAATGGCAGCTCCAGGTCATTTACTGAACGTGCTTGTCGTGGCCAGGTGAGACCTGCTCACAGCATGCCAACTGTCCAGTTAGTTTTGTGCCGCTGAAAATGGATATCAAAAATGTAAAAAGAAAAAAAAATAGCTGTAAATGCAGACCGCTTCATAGAATATTTTTGATAAACACTTTATATTAAAGCTGAAAGTCTGCACTTAAGTTATATCTGATTGCTTCTTTTCAAATTCATTGTCACGGTGTACAGAGGCAAATTACAAAAATTGTGTCTCTGTCCAAATACAGCTCCTCCATGTTTTATTGGAGGCCAAATGAATGAAAACTAAAAGCAAATATTAACTTACTTAATCATCTTATTCTTATTTTGGGGTGCTTAGTTGCCTCTGAGTTTTTACACAGTGACTGTCATCATAATGACATATCAGAATATAAAATTATATGGAAAGACCTGATGTCAACCACAGCTCCACAGCTGCAGTTACACCATTATCAGTGCAATGATAATGGTGGCTGATGGTGTAACTGTGATTGAAATGCCACGCTGGCCTCCTGCTTTGATATTAACACAGTATTTCAAAAATATCACAATAAAGACTATATTTTCAGAAAAAAACGTATACCTGCAAGTTTCTGTAGTCTTAATGTTTTTTGATATACTTGTACAACATGTAAAGTAAATAATAATTTCACACAGAACAAGTTTACAGTAAAACATACACACTTGAACTCAAATACAGTGTTAACATTGTGATGTGGCTTTGCTAACCTTACCTGGAAGGCAGTGGTTTCTTACAGTGACTTTCAAAGAATAAAATATATTGGCCTCTCAGCGGCTTTCAGCTAGAAGGCATAACTCTGTTACTGTGATTATCTCCTGCTGTTTCTTTGTGCCTTGGCACTGCTGCCAAATGTATATAGTAGTAGACCATAATTAAAAAAGTCAAATAATTTCTATTAAATGTGTTAATCGGCTGAGTGGTTGAGTCACATTAAGACAAATTATTATTGTAAATTAACTGAGAATTCTAATAAACCTAATTTTGGCAGCATTCACTTTGTGCTGTGTCACGTATGTAATTTGCTCCTCATGAACTAACTTGCTGAGAAGTCAGTAAATGTAATTTTAGGTTCTGGGCCCTCTGGGTAATTCCTTCTTTTTGCTCTTTATGATATCCTTGTCTGCAGCACTAACATACAGTACTGTGCAAAAGTCTTGAGCCCACGGAGCCAGTCTTACTTGTTATTTTTAAGTGGTCTTGAGCAACAGTTCTCCCGGCTTTCTGAAGGTCTTTCAAAGTTTTCACTCATTTTCAGTCTAGTCCTTGTACCTGACCATTTTCACAGGAATGTTTTTTTTAAGCTACTTAACATGGACCTTTGAATCGTTTAAGCATAAAAAAGGCTCCTAACTCAATAACAGACAACTTAGCAAAGAACCAATTTTAAATTGTATCTTTAGGCACTTTGTGCCTGTCGCAAAAAAACACAATTTGATTCAATTTCTTTAGTTGAGTCTATGAAAAATGGCAACCATAACACAGTTTGACAGATATAAAATAGTATTTTTGCACCAAAAAGGTGAATACCAAAGTGCTGTCTGCCGACAACTTGGCATATTTTGCCATGTGGTGCAGTGTGACCTCAAAAAATGTGAGGAAACTGGACAAGTGGTGGACAAAAGAATGAGCGGGCGCACGGGTGGCTAAGTGGTGGAGCAGGCAACCACAACAGTGAGTGTCTACAGCTATCCGTAAAACACAGTGGAGGCTCTGTCATGGTTTGGGGCTGCATTTCATTCAGTGGTGTTGGAGATCTTGTCAAAATTTATGAAATTATGAGCATAGAAAAGTACCATCAGATTTTGATCTACCATGCAATACCATCTGGAAAGTGTCTAATTGGGAACAGCTTAACTTTCCCAAACACACTGCCAGTGCAATAAAAGCATTCCTGGATAGAGGAACACACAATGGAGCACTATCAGTCATGGATTGGCCTCCCCAGAGGCCGGACCTCCACATTATTGAAGCAGTGTGGGATCATCCTGACAGAGAACAGAACAAAAGGCAGGCACATCCAAAGAAGTGCTTTGAATGTCCTTCAAGAAGCCTGGAGAACCATTCCTGAAGACTACTTAAAGAAATGACAAAAAAGCTGCCTGAGAGAGTTCAGGCTGTGTTGGAGAACAAAGAGTTATGTGACAGTTTTAGTGTAAAAACTGTGAGTAGGGTTACAGTTACAGTTACTTTCTGACCTTCTTTACTTCTAAAACTCAGTAGACATCTTAAGCATACTGTGTGTGCACAGTCTCAAAATATCTCTCAGTTTGAGTTCTGAGTAGGTAAACAGTACCGGTAATTGTCAACATGTCTCACTGACCCCTAGGAACAGATTTAACAAGGTGCTGGTCGATGTTGGCATCACGCAGTAGCTGTAGATTCTCAGATGACCATTCATGCTATTAATCAAAGGTGCTCTATTGGCTTGAGATCTGATAGCTGTTGTGGCAGCTTGAGTACACTGAATTGTCATTAACATGTTTTAATGGAACCAGCTTGAGAAGACTTTGAGAGTACTTCCATTAGATTCATGTTCAGAGGAACAAAGAACAAGATGCAGGCTGTGCCCCTAAATGAATGCTCATGGCCAGCAATAGCACTTGGAGTGACTGTAGCACTTAAAGCATGCTGAATTGGTATTAGGGGACACAGTATATAAACCGATTTATATTCTGTGTTAGGGGATGCCGGGAAGCTATCCTCTTCCCTCACTATCACAGCAACACCATCAGCCTCTTGGCACAACTGATCCATGGATTCACACTTTTCCCGACTCTACGGTCTGTTTATTGCAGTAGGAAAGAGATCTGTTTTTTTTCCCCCACAATTTTCAAGTTTGGGTTCAGAGTTTGTTTGTGCCTATAGACACTGTAGACAAATTTTTCTATTGAGAGCATCTAGATGATTTGCAAGTGTTGCTGTCACATGATTGCTTGAGTAGATATTTGCACTAATCAGCAGTTGTGGAGTGACCTAATAAAATGGCCAGTGAGCATGTCAGCTTAGTTGTTTGTCAGAGCAAGGCTCTGCCTGTTGTGAAGAAGCATGACGGGGGGCTCAGCTCTCAAATGTCATAGCTGAAGTCGGATCTTTTGAGATTTAGAATCTTGTTCATATTTTGATTTCTCCTTTTATTTTGCCAACATGTGCAGGATTAACCTGGCAAGCTTTTTGATGGCTGGACAAACCAGAAATCCTGGACACACACGCTCCCTGTGGAATCACAGGGAGAGCACGCAAACTCCACCAAGACAGGCCCTGGTCTTGTTTTAAACCCAGGGTCATCTTGCTCTGAGGCAACAGCGCTGACCACCATGTTGCCTTATTATTGAGATGTACCCACGTAAAAAAAACAAAACAAAAAAAGTCGTGTTTTTCACATCAGAGAAGGAGACTAGTCTATTCCTTTATCAATCTTGTGCTTGTTTTTTGTTGCTGGCACTTGATGCTGTCCTCCTTTCTATCCGACGGGGAGAGATTTGGTGTTGGGAGATGGAAGGAATACGAAGGAGCAGCAGAGAAACAGTCAGCGGCTGCAGCCTCACTCATGTGAATACCGATTTGGCTACAGCTTACCTCTGGGACGCCTGCAGCAAGCCAATTACCAAGCCTTAGTCACAGAGAGAGAAAGACAGAAACACACATTGACTGAAGCAAATAATACATTTCAGCTCCAGCTCTAGCTTCAGCTCCAAATCCACCCTGTTACTCATTTACCACAAATTTAACAGCACCAGGCCCTCTCCTCTTTAGTATTTCTCACTCTTCTCCTCCCATCCAAGCACCTTGATTCCACAAAAGACTACAGGCCAAGAGTGTAGCACCAGAAAAGGAGGAAGAAAGGGGATAAAAGCTGCTGCTAAATAATCCCATTTAACTCTGAAATGTGCACTGCTGCTTTTATTCTTGACACACAGTGAGCAGGCCTGGTTCAAGCCGAGTGTGGGTTGAATTGGCAAATAGAGTAAGCAGAGAGGGAGAGAGACATGTTTTGAAATGAAGCTTGAAAGGCAGCCCAGTTTGCAGCTCAGGGAGTTGCTAAATGTCTGCTGGGAAGGATGGAGAAAGAGAGAGATACAGAGTGTGAGTGAGATAGGAAGAGGAAGATGAAAGAGTGGAGAGAAGTCAAGGGGATGGAGGGAGCAGGAGCCGGCAAGGTTACGAAAGGTGCACCTAGTGAGTGGAAGGAAAAAGAGAGCACAGGGAGTTGGGCCACCGATAGAGTAAAGAAATAAAGGTGGAGGGAAGTATAGAGGAAAAAGAGGTAGCTCCTTTTTCACACACATCCACTCCTCAATGTGGGGAACAGTGGATGTCTGAAATCCAGAGATGTGCAAACAGCCTGTTCTGAAATTCTCCCTGAACCACCTCAGCAGTTTTTTTTTTTTTTTTTTTACAGCTCATTAGGAGTTAGCAGAGGTAAAGTCCAGGCTTGGTCTACTTTTTTACTCTTTCATCTTTTTCCCAGTTCCTCTTTTATCCCTCTTCCTCCTCCTTATCTTTACCCCATATTTTTTTGGAACTGTCTTATCATATCTTGAAAGGGTTTGTTCTGTTGGATTTAAAAGTGTCATTGTACATGCGCTGTACACAATCGGAAAAAAAAAAAAAAACACACAACAGTAACCATGTGTGGAGTGAATCCTGGAGCTGCACTGCATCATACACATGTGACATGCCTCACTTTCCTCACATCATGCTCTGATTTGGCAGTCGTTTAAGCTGCAGAACTTCTCTCTCTCTCTCTCTCTTTTTTTCTGACATATCAGCATGAACATCATTGCCTGCTGTTTCAGCCCATCCACCACCCAATCATCCACCTGTATGCTCCTGGAGGATATTTGCTAATCACTCCCCAGTTTTATATGTTAAATATTTGCAGGGAGTGATGCACTTGAAGCCTAAACACCAAACTCTAACTGTATTCTGCTGCTGTAATTAATCAATAATTTAAAATATGGGCTTTCTGACTGAAATTAACTTGGCATTATTTTAGATTTCGCAAGCTGATTTCTGTTGTGATATGTTAAGCTGGATAAAATGGTTAAAGTATTCCGATTTTTGTATGAATGAAATATAGTAAAATGTCCTGTGTTTGGTTATCTCAGGTGAAGCAGACCTGGATGCTGTTTGTGAAGCCTGTCTGCCCTACCTAAGCTGCAGGCAACCCATCAGACTGCAAGAGGCATGTTTAAGGTAAGCCTTTATTAAGTACTGGTGCAGTCTGGGAAAGTAACCAAATACTTAATTTAGCTACAAATATGTTTGAGTGTTAGACTGAAATGGTTAAAAAAGTCTCAACTTTTATCCATTATTGTATCATTTAAATGCTGCTTATGGCTTATGATGTTACTTGTGATAAAGACGTGCACATCTAATAGTAATATGTGCATAGCTGTGAACTAGTACTTTGCTTTGAGGCGACTGTTGTTGTGATTTGGCGCTAAATAAATAAAATTGAACTGAATTTAATTGAACTGCTTTGGGTATTGAAATCCTTTGAGCTGATCATAATTTAGTATGGTCTGGTATTTTTCTAAAAGAGAAGTTATTTTTTCAAATCTGCACTCACATGGCCCTGCAAATTAATCCTCAGTCTGCTTCTAATCAAACCACACCACACGGCCCTGATGAAGCACATTTACTAAGATTAGGAGTGTTCAGCTCTTAATCAATAATAACTAATAGTGTTTTTTTCTGTTACTTTGAATGCTACTTAATCAGACATGAATATTTAAAGTGCGGAACTCAAAGTTTTCAGTCTCAGTTGATTTGGTAACAACTGTAGTTACTGGTGCTAATAGCAATGAAGGTGTAGAGGAAGCAAATCAAACTGTTCTTGTTATTTAAATCAGGCAATACGTTACCGTCGTCTGATTTTATGCTGCAGTGGAGCACAGTAAAAGGCGCCACTTTCCTCACTGAGAAGTCAGCCTGTGTCCTGCAGCTTTTCATCAAATAGCTCACTGTCAGTGCTTCTTCTTGTTCCATTACTCTCTGCAATATTTTACAACATATCCACTGTCAAAAAATGCAGAAAATGACCATTTTCTTGTTTTGTAGGCTTACTGGAGTTGAATAATAGCAGTACTGCAGGTGCTGAGCTCACTGAAAAACCACATTTGTTATGACTGCTTTATAATGAAAGTCAACTCATATTTGGCTAGTTGAAATTGTTTTAATGTGAAGCAGATTAATGATAATTTAATGCAACATTTTTTTTCTAGGAGTGACACCACAGACCCCAAGTTTGTAATACTGCAAATATACACTCACTAGTCACTTTATTAGGTACAGCAGTACAGTAAACTCCAGCAAAATTCTGGTTCTGCCATTTAAATGTCTCAGCAGAATTCAAGACATAATAGACCAGATTTTTTTTCCAGTTGCCCAATTTTGGTGAGCCCGTGCAAATCGTAGCCTCGGTTTCCTCTTCTTAGCTGACAGGAGTGGCACTCGTTGTGGTCTTCTGGTGCTGTGGCCCATCTGCAACATGTGTGTTCAGACATGCTCTTCTGCATACCTTGGTTATAGGGAGTGGTTAATGTTGCCTTCCTATAAGTTTGGATCACTGGATATTTTCCCTTCATTAGACCATTCTCTGTAAACCCTAGAGATGGTTGTGTTGGAAAATCCCAGTAGATCAGCAGTTTATGAAACACTCAGACCAGCTCATCTGGCACCAACAACCATGCGACATTCAAAGTCACTAAAATCACCTTTCTTCCCCATTCTGATGCTTGGTTTGAACTTCAGTAGGTTGTCTTGACCATACATACCAAAATGCTGCCATGTGATTGGCTTTCTAGATATTTGCATTAATATCTAAAAATAAAAATAAAGCGATATGACCATAACTTCTGTTCTATGAAAGAGAGGAACGAAGTACAACACCTACAGTATGGGATATCAGGGCGTCAAGTCCACATGATAGAACTGAACAAAAGTGTGCTGTGTTTATCAACTTGCTGCAGCACAAATATCATTCACAGAAACCACATTAGATAGGGCCCATGAGGTTACCATTCTCCTGCTAGAATGTGCTCTCACACCTGAGGCAAAGAGAGACCTTTAATGTTGTATGCACGGGGATACTGGGAGAACCTCTGTTTAGAAAGAGCTTTACCTCTGGCTGGATTAGCAAAGCAGACAAGCAATTGGTCAAATAAATGCGCTTCAATGTACAGTAGGTATGTAGCTCATGCATAGGAGATAGGGAATGCGGCCTCCTCTGCTCCTCCGATGCGAAAGGAGAGGGCAAAAAATCAGAAGCTAGAATAATGGAACGGGAGGACACGCTGGTTCTGGCACCTTTGTTTAAAGGCTCGCCATTCACAGGCATACAGGCCCCTCGTAGATGAAGCCCTTGCTCTTTGGTCACCCTTAGCAGACCCTTAGCTATCAAAACTCTTAACAGGCAAGCATGCAGCTGTGACAATTCTGGGTGTGGATCAATTACCTCTCTTCCCACCTGAGGTATCATTTACACTGGGGGAAATGAATACAGGAGCATGTCTTGCCATGGGTGTGCTGCCTCTCTATCCCCAGAGGTGTAGCGTGGTCGGTTATGGAGAAGAACTGGGGACAGTGAGTGTTCGCCCTGGTGCCAAAAAGATCTACTTCTGCCTCGCCAAATAGATCCTATAACTGGGCCACTACCAAAGGGTGCAACCTCCATTCCCTCACCAGGGGTCTCCCCCAGAGAGAAGGTCCTGCTCCAGTTTCAGTTGGCCCGGAAGATGGGTGGCTCTTAGAGACAGGAAATAACTACTGCACCATAACAGCAGAGAGTAAAACAACTTTAACAGGGGAAGGGAGCGTGTGCCCCCCTTTGTCTATTTATGCAAGAAACCACTGTTGTGACGCCTGTTCAGAACAAGCATTCTGGTCAGAACCAGCCAAAAATGCTTGAGAACTAGAAAAGGAGCTAGCAGCTCTAAATAGTTGATGTGCAGCTCGCGCTGTGGTCCAAACTCTTCTCACTGCTGCACCATTGCAGAGTCTCCCACTCCCCCAGAGGGGTGTCTATGGACACACCCTCCAAAAAGACACGCTTCCAATCAGAGAGACCTGGCGCAGCAGCTCAGGTTCCCTCCTAGGGTGGAGCGCTAATATGCAAGTTGCAGTTATTGTCAGCCTGACATGACGCACACAGGCAATGAGAGAGAGTGAGAGTCCAGTGCTGAAATTCTTTCATCTTTAATAGTCAGAGTGGCACTGCAGCAATCTTAAAGGGCACATATGTTTTTAAATCCTTCCTTTTCATATGTAAATAATTCACTTGTCTATATAAAGTAGAGCTGCAATGCTTTGGTCTGAATTCCTCGTTATTGTAGCTCCACAGACCCCTCTTTAACCCCTGTTCTGAGGCACATCTTAGAGCCACTCGTTTTGGTGCGGTCTCTTTAAATGTGAATGAGACATTTCATGCCCCGCCCCTCTCCAGGTCGCAGAGCATTCCACTCCACCCCGTTTGGCCATTTTTGTAGTTTGATAGCAGCGATACAGTTAGCTACCGGCAGAGAAACAAGGAGGAATTTCCCCACTGGTGTATATTTCCGAGGAAAATAAAATTTAACCAGGCACTTCAAAGAGGCTCTGATGCCTGGGGGATTTGTTAGGAATCGTGTGGTTTAATATACCCAACAACTGAACATTTTGACTTGTCTACTTGCAACTTCGGCATAACTGAACTTGGACTACAAAATCGCTGCGAGGAAAAAAAAAAAGGCGGATCCGCGAGATTGGTTAGCCGGAAGTCCATGACCTTGTTTAGCAGGTCCACAGCAAATACTGTGATGCAACAGATAAGAAAACGTAAAAGGGAACAGAGAAAACTGAACAGACTGAAAAATATGACCCAAAAAGAATATAAAGATATCTACGCAGCACCGGGAGAGAATTAACATTTTCTGCACTCCTAGACACTCAAAGTACACACACAAAAAAAATGTATTTAAGTGATAAAAAAGTGGATTTTGCATGACATGTCCCCTTTAAAAGTCATAGTGCCCAAGAATTGCAGAATCATTTGGAAAAGCAGTCTGCATCCCAACTGAAAATGAGCGAGACAGCAATGAAATGCGGCCACTCTTTGCCCTGACAAACGTGGAAATGAAAATATTTCTTGCCTGAGAAAAAAGACCCACACACTCAGGGTTTAGCGAGTTTGTGTCAGAACCAGCGACAGTTGCATCAACGCTTGCTCTCCTGCTACCAGAGCCCAATTATCGAGGCTAAAATACAGATGCCCCTCTCTTGGAAGGGAGCTAATGCTACTGTCACACATTTGGTGAAGGTGTGAGGAGCAAGAGACAGCCCAAAGGGCAGCACCAGGTATTTGGAGGCTATGCTTTTGAATGCAAACCTCAGAAACTGCTCGTGGTCCAGGTGTATAGTCACATGAAAGTGTCTGTTAGATCAGTTGTTACAAAGCAGAACTGTTGGCGTGCAAAAGCTGGCTGCAAGCTTGGGCTTGTATCATGTCTGAGGATGATATTGCGCAGAGCATCTGTCTGCTTCTACCTCAGCTCAAATTTAGCACCAATGGCTTTGACTGACTGCCCAAACAACCCATCAGCAGACACTAGTTCATCCAAGTAAACAGTTGAAGCTATCTGTCTGTCCAGGGGGAGGAGTGCACATCAGGACGAACAGAGAATGTAATCTGTCGGGACTCTGACCTCATTAAGTAAAGGCACCAGTGGACTGTCTGGGTGAACCTGTGACTTGAGCTGCTCCAGGCACATCACCTGGTATGTTTGGAGCATAGTTACAGAGCTCATGGCCTGGGCAGTGCCCACCTGAGCCTGATAAATTTTGTCCAGCTAAGGTGTAGAAAATCTGCAGTGCTTGGATGGAAGAGCTGTATTATTACAGCCATCTACACTATGGTTGTAGGACGAGGTCAGATAAGCCACCATGGACAGCTCCATGGGAGGTGGATTAACTAAGTCAGCCTCCTCCAAACCATCCAGCTCCAGATACTGTTCATAGCTGGGAACAGTGACACAAGTAGATAGTGATTTGCTTCTTGCAGCAGTTAGCTCAGAGACAAAATCTGGGAACATGGGGAGGTGGTTTTTGACCATTGTGGGCTCTGGGACTAGAAAGAAATCCAGTGAATTGTGATGGATTCTGAGCCACTCAAGGAGAGGGCCACTCCACCTGCAACTTCTCCGCTGCAGAGGGAAACAGGGAAAAAAATTCGACATGTTGTCTTGACCAGCCAGCGCAGCAGCAGTGGCATACTGGGCCGACGGCAGGATCACCTGCTCAATTACTGACAAACCATGGATATCCAGGACAATATCCAGTATGTCACTGTCATCCTGATGAGTGGCCAACTCAGGCTGGCGCTGGCTAGCATCCTTGCATGGTTCTAGCTCATGTTCAACATACTCCATGAGGTCAGCCAAACTAGTTGACATTGACCAAATACTCCTCGCCTTTAGACTCAAACAAAATTGGGTCTCTTGTCTCTTGAAGACTTGGAGAGGAGAGGGTCATGCTATGCGACAGCAGTCTTTCCCAGCACTTTCTCCAAAAACGTGACCCATCTTTCTAGGGTTGAGCACTGGACCTGGCGACAAAACGCACAGGTTCTGGGCTCTTTCACAGCTCTCCTAGCGTGGGCAGTCCCCTGGCAGATGGGGCACGCCTCGTTCTGGTCCGTGTCATGCAAATAGAAACCCTACCCCAGAGGACAGGGGCAAACAGAACATTTCTTCTTCACTTGTGTTGGTTGATACTCATAGCAGAGCGTAAAGCAAAAAATACTGCACAGAAGACAAATTGGTGCTCCATGGGCAGCCTGTGTACCAACTGAGTGGTGATGGCTAACACCACCAGGAGCAGTTAAGCTAACTTCAAGTTGGCAGACAACAGCGCTAACTAGCAGTAGCTTGCTAGCCCGACTCGGCAGATGTGTTCTTGGCGAGGTGATGAGCTGAGGGATGACTGTAATGACAGGGTGTGTATGTGCAGGCGGAGCCTCACATATATCATCGTAGGTCAGCTGCCTTAAAGGAATGCACAGAGGTGTCTTCAGGACATGTGGGGGCGTGATATCCCATACTGTGAGATGTACTGAGTGAATCAACTGAAAGGGAACTCATTTCTGCCCTACACTGGCAGTTGAGGTAAAATGTGTGCACTGTGTCTTTAGGTTGTATAAAGGACAGATGGAAGTGGTGTATGAAAATAAAGCTCAGAATGCAGCATGCCAGCAGCCTTCAGCTTGCCACTTTTTTTTTTTTTTTTTAACTTATATCATTCTGTAATTTGTTATGTAAGTGTTTGGGTAGCAACATAGAAGCCACCAGTAAAAACACATGCTTTAATGTACTTAAGTATTTTCCTTGCTGGAGGTGATTATAAAAAAAAAACCTGAAGAGAAACGGCAGTGTTGAGTTAATGAGCTTATAGTTAAACTGTTGGATTGTATGCTAAAGCCAGCAAAACCCGCTCAGTCTGTCACTTTGGATTATGGGAAGGTGTTTTCCATATAATAGATATTACATACAAAACAAAGCACAGCTCAGAGCTAATCCTGTTCCCATGTATCTTTCACTTTCCTGCACAGCGTTTTCCGACACCTAATCCAGGTGGATCCGGACACCTTCTGGTTTACTCTAAATGAGCTGCATTGCCCATCCTCTTACATCCCACCCCACCCCGACCTCCAGCCGGTACAGCTGAACGGGATGGGCAGGCCAAGAGACGAGTTCTCGGACAACGTGCTGAAACTGCTGAGGGAGGAGTTTGGCTCGGTTGCTGAGACAGTTAACCAGCCAGTCAGCTAATTAACTGTTGATTAATGAGACTGAGTCATCTCAAACAGACGGATTATTGAACCACTACTCCAACAGGTCAATTTGCTGAAAGAAAGTCTGTCAAATGTGCCAAAAAGCAGCTGTCAGATAGGTTTGTGATAACTATGTATGGTATGCACAGCTCGGATAAGCAGCAAGATATAAAGGAAACCAGGAGCAAATCTGACATGTCTTCTACAGCTGATATGTGCTGAAAGAGCTGCTGATTTCATTTCATCAGTTTTTGTGTTTCACAGGCATATAACGGAAATACAAATGTTTTCTATTTCTTTTCACTTTGTGTCTTTGTCTTTGAGAGAATTACCTTACTCTGAATGGTGTCTCAGTGTTTTTGCCCAATGTTGCTTTTGGCAACTTTATTTTTTTAATTTCTATTTTTTTGTAAACCTGAAAGATCACCTTATTCTGAATTATTTAATTATGGGTCATGCTGATGTCAAAGCAGCACTTGAGAAGAGGGTTTCTGATACCCCTCATAGTGTTCTTGTTACTGTGTGAGATGTGTCTGTACCACACAGGACTGAAAGGCTTGTTGTTGCCTATCCATCTGGCCAGATAGGCAACAGTATGCTTGATGACATAATTAAAAAAAACCAAAACAAACCTTATCTGTGCATAGCTGAATTTTAACTGGTAAAAATAAAAATTAAATAACACAATCTTATATTAAGATTTAAATTTTAGTTTGTAGTATATAGGCTGGCAGCATTTTTAAAGGTTTCTTTCCAAAAAACTTCAATTAAATCACACGAAAGACCAAAACTAACAGGTGAGTTGCCTCCAAAACCTCATCATTTATTTGTCTGTGCCTAAAAGCTTTAAAGTACAGCTCATCAGTGAGCCACACTGTCACCGTGCCGGACGTGTTCCTGATGTCAGGCACGGTGAGAGTGCCGCTACTTCACTGATACATTCATTACAATGAAGTACTTTATTTATCATCAATCTGACACATGGTGAATATCACAATAAATACCGAGCAGTACATGTAATTACAGCTGAAAATATTGCCCATTAGGTGAATTATTCATTATAATATAAGTCACAGGAAACACATTATGTATCACAACTATAATTGTAACAGTTTCTTTGAATATATTAAAAACAACCTGTCCACATACAAAGAATCAGTGTGGAAGCCTGAGTGTTGTTTTACAATAGCTATGTCATAAAAACTGATCTCACTTTTTTTGTAAAGCAAAGAAAATATTTACTTACCAGCAGTTGTCATTGTGATAGCTGATTTTCTTATCACCCAGCACTGTATAATTAAGAAGTACTCAGTAATTTAGAAAATGTCCATTAGTCATCACCCTTATTACCTCACCTCCTACACCCGACAATTAGTACTTACATGAACATTAAGTAATAATAGAGTGCTACCAAGTTATGTTTGATTAAAAAGAAAGAAAAAATCTAGTAATGGACACTTTTGGCTGCTCCCTTATTTTGCCATATAGTATATTATTAGAGCTGTTAATTGATTGATTGATTTTTTTTAAAGCTGCATATTTGTGTCTGAAATTTTATGGTTGTAGTAGGAATCAGTGGACTTGAGGCACAGACATGAGGAGAACAAATTGTTAATTTATTTTCTACAATTAGAACATTTAGAACAAAAAGGAAGTACATCAAGAGCCATTGTTTGGGAACTCTGTGGCAAATATAGCTGTACTGAGGACGGGGTATGCCCTATTAAAGAAGAGGTTGCCTGACATCATGACAAGGATACTGTCCAATCTATCATTGTTATCAGTCTGAGCTCTGCAGGGTTCAAGAGATGTGTAAATGAAGGAAGCAGAATGTCCCTTCCATTATCACATGCCCTCACTGATGGGAGAGCCCGGGACCTCCCCACCTCACAGCTCCATAATGGATGCATGACGCTTCGAGTGCGGAGAAACAAGATCGCCACATGTTTTGTATTTAGCTGGCCTGGCTTAATGTTAGCGAGCGCGGCACAGCGCCTCTTTATCTCATCCTGTGCTGTTGCTATTTATCCTGCTGCCAGTGCTGACAATAGCACCATTAGTCATCAGCAGCAATAGGAGGAGGGGAATTTGGCAGCACCTATTACACACAGGCAACTGCCTAACATCGTTTCTCCTTGATGCACACAGACAGACACACACAGAGCAGGGGCTAAAAGCTAAACCCCAGCTGGCAAAGAACAAGAAAAAAAAAACACCCACTTAGATATAAACGTGTAGTGACTGCACCTTTCCACACCTCCGATTCAATGAGAAAGTACACAAACTTCACTGTTTCATATACAATTTATTTCATTAGATAAAGGCATACACTTAGTGAGAGACCAAACATTCTAGAAGAAATGTACATTTCCCTCTTCCCCCCCTGCAACAGTGATCTCTTCTTTACAAAACATCAAATTAAATTACTGGTTGAAAAATAATCCCACTGATCACTGCTTCTTGCATTAAACCGGCTTCCCAGTCTGCCCATAGTAACAGAAGCGCTGCTGTCCCTCTGGAGGTTAATACACCATAGAACTGGAACCGCTCATGGCCTTGAGACACAAGACTATATTTTGAGGCAGAATGGACAATTTCAGTGTTTCACTAACAACATTTCCTCTTACTTTCACCCTCGCTGCCGAAGGCTTTATCTAATGTTATCCACATCCACTTTGTCCCAATTGATCCCTTTAGAGTAACCTATATCCCAGAAAGCCTCCTCTTCACCTTTGCAGTCGAGGTTTCATACAAGCATCTAAGCAAAGAGATTATTCTTGAAAATGGCAGAAGAAAAATGGCCCCTCAGACCTTTTCAGACACGCGTGTTCAGGCTCGTTATAATATGATAACACTCATGTTTGCTGCCCTGCAAATACAGTAGTTTAAGAAACACTGCTGAAGTACTAAGATACATTGGGGAGCCGCCCCCCCTTTCTGAGCAGCTATGAAGAGAATGTGTCATTCATCTGTCTGTACAGCACTTTTGGAAAGCAGTAAAACAACAGAAAACTGCTTAGAAAATAAAGATCCAATTGAAAGGACTTTGAAAGTAAAATGTGGATTCAGAACAGAACAAAGTGTTTTTTATGGTAAAAGTAATCTTAAGTAACACACTGTTTTTGTTATTGATTGGCTGCAAAAGTTGTTTTTTTGTTTTTTTTAAGAAAATCACTGAACATGCACTAACTTTATTTCATATTTTACAGTCATATACACAGGGTGGATTAGAGGCTTGTAGTGGAGAGGATTGAGGCTTTTTTTTAATGGCTGATGAGTTCTGGGCCAGAGCACTGGAATAAAGGAACTAAGCTGGGCGAGGAATACAGCTCTGCTCCTCCAAAAGAACAGAAAAAAAAAGAAGTATCTTTCACCGTTTCTTCAGTTTATTTATAGTGAGGATTCAGAGGCACACCAAATCTGTTTAATTCAGAAGCATGGATTTGATCTTTTCATGGCTTTCCAAGCAGGCAGGGTCCTCACGGAACGATTTGATTGATTTGTCTCAGCATGAACAGCCATGGATGGATCAAACCTGCAGCACGAGGGAGAGAAGGCAAATTTTCAGAGAGACAACAAATTCATAAACTCAAAAGCTCTGTGGGGAAAATGCAGCCCGTGTTGTTCTTTGTTTGATTTGAAATCTCACGCTTTCCAAACCATCGCTGTACTTATGATTTGAGATGGTGTCTGTGCTGGATGAGCACTGCTGCTCAGGGAGCACGGGGAGAACACTTGTCGATTTGTGGCTGTATACAGCTTTTGCACCATATTTATGTCCATTATCGAATACACACACAAAAAGAAAGATGTAATGGAGCTGTAAAGATTTCCAGGGAAAGAAGTAGGCTGAGTTTCATTCAGAATATTCTCAGAATAAAAGGGAGGATTTTTTTTTCTACTGGGGACAGACCCAGTTATAAAATGTACAATATTACCCTTTCTTTTCTGAGGGTGTATCAAATGACAGAGTAAGGCAGTGGAAGAAGTATGAGCATGAAAGCAGAGTGTGTCTTTTACAGTATCTAAAGTACAAGAGTGGAACAGAGCACGGGTTAATAGTAAGACAGGAGTCTTTTTTTTTTTTTTAATTGGTGCTTAGACCAGAACCAGTGGAGCTGCCTAGATCTACACATCAGCCCACCCCCCCTTTTGCTGAATGTCGTGAAGCCAGGCTTTACAGACGGTGAGCAGTCCAACCCAGACCCATGCACAGCGAGAAAAAGCTACATTCCCTGCACAGTTTGCATCTCTGTGCATCTCTAAGCCAAACTGGACATTTCTAGGGATTCTGGATTTGTGCACAGGCATGCACTGTGTGGGAAGAATAGCTTTTTATGCTGTGACACACATCATATTATGCAATCCTTGTGTAATAGCCATCTACAGCGCACAGCTTGGTTCGTTGGTGCAGTCATTGTGGCTGCTGTGGTTACTGTCCACGTCCCTCTTCCTCAGCTCTCTGCCCGCCTTGTGCTGCTGACTGCTGCTGCCGTGGCTGTGGCTGTGGCTGTGGTGGGCGGGTGAAGAAGACCGCTTGTCGTGCTCCTGGTGGTGCCCGTGATTCTGGTGATGCCCATGAGCATGATCTTTGGTGCCACCGAGAGACTCCACATCATCCCCATCAGAGAATCCCACTCCTCTTTTGGTGTCATCCATAGCCTCAAAGTTGTTGTGGTTGTTGCCGATGACGTCGCTCTCCGGCACCACCTGCAGGTAGGCTCTGACGCGGTGGTGACGCGCTCCTTCGTTGTCACTGAAGTCGATGACACGGCATTCATACGTGCCCTCGTCAGATGGCTTGACCCGGGAGAGGCGGAGTTTATGGGAGATGTTGCTTCCTACAACCTTCACAACCTGATAAAGACAGAAAGAAATATATAATGTGGTCAGACTATAAAAAAATATATCCAGTATAACTGTACCAAGAAGTGACAAGGTAATGGTTAGCCAACAATAAAATGTACAGTAGAAGCTGTTGCTTTGATGAATGAATGAATTAAATGAATTAAAAAATCTCAGGAAACTGGACAAGTGGAAGGAAAAATGGGAAACAGCAGACTGTGTGTGTCTACAGCCATCTGTAAGGCTCTGTCGTGGTTTGGGGCGGCATTTTAGCCAGTGGGGTTGGGGATCTAGAAAGATTTATGCCATAGGTACATCGTAACCACAAACCCCTCTGAAACCCTATGACGTAATCAACGGCACAACCTGACGTGCACCTCCCAAGAAGTTTAACTACACGTGAGATCAATGCAGCCCACAACTATCATGATTGGCCTGTTCAGTACAGTCGATTCCTCCCATGCATTTCTGGCTACTTTTTCACTGAAGTCTTATTTATCAGTAGGAGAATAACAATCATCATCTCAATATAGGGAATAATAATCATAGCCTCAATATCAGGAGTCACAAATGTCAGCAAATTCATGGACAGAGATTGCTGAAACTATCGGACTGGACACGAGAGAATGAACAAAGAAGTGGAAAAACTTGCGGACCACATCTGTTGGGGGGGGGGGGGGGGGGGGGGGG
>JAVDPK010001643.1:985966-999752 GCA_034780415.1 Cichlasoma orientale
CAGTTTGCCTTTAGTGGAAGCGCCCTCCATTCCCCCCCCCCCCCCCCACCCCATCCTCCTACATTTATATTGCAACAAATCCTTAAAAAAGGGCATTTCAGCTGGTAAAGACAGCTGTAAAAGAGGTGTAACCATCACAGTCTGTGGCTGCATCTGTGCCAGATTGGGGGTTTATGCTCATGCACCCATTTACTACATTCTTCTCAAATAACTGTCACAGTGTGGAGGAGCAGCCATGCCTGAAGCCTTTTAAGGCGGTGCAGCGGCCATAAAAGATTGCTCCTTTGCTGAATGGTGAGTAATTCACTTGTTGAACAGAGGAAAACGGTTAATCCAATCTAATAATGGGAAAATGGTACTGGTTTCTCTGGTGGCAAAGGTCATACTTGGTGAAGATAAATGAATGGTGCTAAGTGGAGGCGCACAGACAGATGTATTCTTTAATACTCTCTTTTCCACTTTGGAAAATGGGGTTCACCTTAGACTGATGCTGAATAAAAGGGGTTAAAGGTGATAAATGGACAGCAGCTCTGGTAATATTATTCAAACCCCTGACCACTGCTTTCCCATTGCTGTTTGTTTTGTTTTTTTGCCGAATGGCTCATTTACCCTTCACTGATTAATTAAGGCAATTGATTGGTTGGAATAATTGCCTCACATCCTCCTAATTAGGATTTAATTGAAAAGTATCAATGACTAAAACAGCGTCTGGGCAGCTGTAGACTGGAAATCTTTGCTCGATTTTCATAATGCTCCAAACTGGTTTTATATATATATATATATATATATATATATATATATATATAATTTCCTTCCTTTTGTTCTCACTCTTCTGTATTACAGCTTGTGCAGGAAAGGAAAAGCGAGGATGAATTATGACCCCCAGAGGCTCAGAAACCACCAATACGAGCCAAATGGGAAAGAAAATGAGGGTCTCTCAATTCTCCTCAGTTGACCCTGTCATGCCATTTGTTGGACATGACTCACTGTGGTGTGGCCCCTGCTGTGAATTCACCTCATAACTATGGATGTCATGGCAAAATGTCTTCTGCAAATATAAAGGTGTTAACTGAGTACAGGTGGGTTTATCCCCATCACAATCTCCTCCCCTGCTCGCTCATTATAAGAACAATCCATTTGAAAATCCTATTAGACTTAACTCCATACCACAGTATTATGCACTGTGCTTTACTAATTATTACATTGCAAGGCCATTTAGTATTTCAATTAGGAACCACACTACATGAATCTGGTAATGCACTTGCTTTCTGCAGGAGCTTTAAATCTCTTGTTGCCCTCCTCTTTTCTCTCATTTTTACCCTCAGGACAAAACAAAAACAAGTGTATCTGCACACACTCATTTCCATAAAAATCCTGCACACCCACTGTCCTAAAATATGTCTTCCCACAAGCACATTATTCAGCTTGGGAAAAAAAAAAGCGTCAGAGTCTTTATTTTACAGATGCACCACGACCTGTCATAAAATATTATTCATGTTGGTCCACATGGAACAAAGCGATAAATATTTTAAGCTGAAATATAGAGAAAGCGTTTCACCAGGATATCACTACAAAGGGGGGACAGCTCTAATGGATGGTATATATAATGAGAATCCTGCTCAGACTTCACACCAGGTTGGATGCTGTTAAATCATGTAGCCAGAGGGACTCCCTGTGGTGACCACAAAGCATTCAATATATATGGATCCCTGCAGGTATAACCTTAAAGCTGCACCCTTAACTAATATATAGTGAGATGTGATGATCCCAGACCTAATAAAATTATCCATCTGTAAATATTACACAAAAACACGTCACATGGTTCACTGTGCAGGGGTCAAAGGTGATTTACTAGGAAACAAAGGTAATACATTTTTCCTCCATAAATGACCACCATTATCAGGTGAATATGATATGTAAAGCCACATTCAGGAGCTGTTTGGCTCAGCTTGTTACACCGCCACATTTACCAAAGTTAAATAAAAAAAAAAAAAAGAAATGATATAATTTGTAAACTGATAACTTTAAAGGTGCAATATGTTGAATACTTTAGGCTAGAAGGGGGTGCTGTTGCTTCTAAACAGCCTACAGTGGCTGTTCCAGATCTTAAGCAGTGCAACTTTTGTGCCTTACCTGACTTTCTTACATCTCTACTGCACATGGACATCTGAGCAGCTGATGTTCACGTCTAGCAAGAAATCGTCCAACAATAAACCTGCACGGTGATATGCTGGAGGAGTAACACAATCTGTTTTGCTACTGGGACAAGACCTCCAGACTTCTGCCGATGGCTGGGGTGGGGGGTGGTAAGCGATGTGCAAGGAGGCATACTTGCAGCAATAAGCGCTAGTTTAAAAATCTCGAGTGGTCCTCCACCAAAAGATTCAACTGTTGCTTTACGCTTTCATTCATCAACTACCTGTCCTTTGATATGATTGACAAATAGCTAGAAGCGATCTCTGAACAGTGCTGCTTCTTCCTCTCATGTTGGACTGAAGAATTAGATTATGCTACAGATTCACCATCCCATCTCGAGGTTCAATGCAGCATTACACAAGATTACGGAAACAGCACAAGCTGGTTAGCATGCTTACGGACTTAGAATACAGCTCATACACATCTTTGATATAGCATCATAGCTGTTAGTGCTTTACATTTGGTTGATACCGGTGGTTATTTTTTTTAATGGTTTAAATTAGTTTTTATAAATATTTAAGATTATCTCCTTTTTTTGGTCAAAAATATCTACATTTTCACAGCTCTGGTTTCAGCCACTCCTGCATGCAAAATGGGTTACAGCTCATCTCATTCCTCTCAAGTTTCATTTACTTTCCGTGGTTGCAAATGTGACAATTTTACATTATGCGTTTCATTTTTGATGTAACCATGCTTTAAGGTGTATTTTTACATATGAATGGTATGCCTTAGAGTCTCAGTGCACATTTAATAGTGAAGGAAAAGTGCACTTCCTCCTCTTTTTTTTTTTTTTTTTTTTTGACCCAGACAAACATAGCACTGCCAGCACATCTGCCAATCTGGCAGCATGACACCTGTGGAGACTGGCAGGCTCAGCCAAAGTTACCAGGACAAACTAGAGAGCTGTGGCATTCAGTGTGTGTTAGACTTTATGACGTAACCAAGCGTAAACCCTGGAGGCCATTTAGGAAAGCTCCTGATGAGAGGGAAGGGGGCTGAGCCGAACCGGATCAAAGGTTGTTCAGTAAAGATTTTATTGGAATACGACAAGAGAATATTAACATCCATCTGTCAGCTGGCATCACCTCTGCTCTGGCCGGATGAATCACCCACTGATCAGGAGACAGGAGGATGAGCAGAACTGGTGGAAAGCTGCAGCTCTTAGAGAAAACAAAATCAAGCCAGTCATGAGCGCTGGCTGGCTCGCCATGCATCACAAGATCACAACTCATTAAAAATGGTGATTACATGAAACAGATTTCACTGAAAATGGTCTAAATTTAAATCACAAAGCTTGTTGTCTGACTGGGTGATGAGTACTTTTTTGCTTTCTATTTTATGCATAAAAGCAAAAAAAAAACAAACAAAAAAAAAAACAAACAAGCACTTTGAGTCACCAAAACACACACATATGCACTACTTGACACAACATCAGCACCAGCCTCAAGCCTGTGCACTGCTCTTTGTTTAATTCTCCCTCTGCATATGCAGATGGCATCACCTTTGCCATCCTCTCCACAGCCCCTTTCTATGCCCCCCTCATAAAAGCGAAGAAGTCTGAAGCGGAGCTTAAACCTACCGTTCCCAGAGATGTGGTTCTCTATCTCGCCGTGTCCAGCTTGCCTCGTGGAGACACTAAGTTGCATGTAGAGTCCCATGTAATGTAAACTCCCCAACAGCACCCTGAACGCTCCCATTTCGCTTCTGTTTTTATCTTACGCTCTTTCCCCCTCTTTTTCACATCGAGTGGAGTGCACGTCGAAATGCTTTTTTTTTTTTCTTTTTTCTCTCTTTCTTTTCTTGTTGTTTAATCCAGAAGAATTGTTCTGGCAATGAAGGCAATGGGATACCTGTGAGAAATAAGGAAGAAGTCGCTGCAGCCTCCTTCTGTGCCAGCTGACTGACTGAGTGAGTGAACGTGGCTCTGCTTCCGCTCGCTCGGTTCTACATGCGGCGGAGGGAGACTTTTCCCCATTAGAAAGTGCCGCGGCTTGCAGTGGGGAATATCAATTATGAGAGGAGTGATACTGCTAACATTCAGTAAACTTAATGACGCCGAATTTTTCATTAACGAAATCCGCTTTTATGAAGCCGCACGTGACCAATAAAAGATTGAAAACTCCACAATATGTTAGTGTTCAGAGTAATTAGTATTTTAGTATTATTACGTTTTAATAGTATGACTTAATATAGTCACAAAGACGCGTTTTTCACCAGACAGCATACAAGGGAGTTCTCCAAAGTGTTTGCTAACAGAGAGGGAAAAGCTGAACCAGTCAGGTTTTATTTACGTGTAATGACAGCCAGTGGCTTGTTTCATCACTGATGAGATTAAATCCACACCGCAGTTTAACACAGTGTTAAACTCTCAAATAACTGAGCGTCACAACCACACATGAGGAACTGCTTTTTTCTGTCTACAGTAAACTGGATCAAACGAGTGTTTCCTGTGCACCCAAATTTGCTGCAGCTTTTGGAGTCTCATAGCTCACCTTTTGCATCTAATCGGCAGCCCAACTAGTCTGAAGTACAGCAGCATTACTCCTGCTCTGCATTTGAACGGCCGCAAACAAATGTTTCCTTTGGAGCAGCTTACAGTCTGCTCACTGATTCACTGTTGTTTAGACTACCAGAGCCACAGCAAAGAGCTTCACCCCTGGTTTGGAGCTGGAGTGAAAGACTGATGTCAGGGGCACGCCGCCTGTGTGGTGCGTAGCTGTCCATGGTGCTGAAATGCAGCCACAGTACCGTTGACATGAACAGTATAGAGAAAATTTCCACTGACAAACCGCACTATGATACAGACTGCTGGATTTTATGGAATGCTTGTGCAATCTTTACTCAGCCTGAGGACCTTTCTCAATATAGGACAGCATAGCCAAGGGCATCATTTTTGTCCACCTTGTTAAACAAAACATTTTATATATATATATATATATATATATATATATATAAACACACATGGTTGATTTTATTAGCTCTGGTTACTGAATTTTTGCCTTAAATGATTCAATCATCATACAAAATTATTAACTATAAGTTTGCTTTGAAGAAACACATGTAGCTTATAACATATTTATTACATTTAGCATAACATTTCTATCAAGTTCATGACTTTAAATTAGTCAGTTTAAGATATATAGATGTGTTATTTTGCAGTACTGGGTCGACCTCTGTTTCACACAAGGCACAGCTGATATAATGAATCAAGTTGCCATATATTGTGTTTTTAACTACAAGCTATTTAGACTCCAAGACAATAAAGTAGGAAGCTTCCCCTCCAGTCTTAGGTCAGTATGCAGTAACATTGCACTCTCTATCAAGTATTGCAAGTTCAACATAATTTGTCCAGTGTTTTGTTCCAGCGACCTTGTGAAAGCTAAGCATTCTTTGTTTTTGAGATAGGAATTTTTCATAGTAATTTTTCTAAAGGGTATATTTTTCAAGTGCTTCCTGTCCATTACCACCATTCTATCAATTTTCCCCTCCATCATAGATGCCGGTAGATCATTGAACAGAGACACAAGTGCATAACTCACCCACAGACCTCTAATCATTCTACTAGAGGTCTCTGCAGTGCTCTTCTGTTGATCTTTAGCAGTTTTGTGCAGCTTGATTTTTTTTTTTTTTTAATGGAGGTTTTTCCACCTCATTTGTAGCTCTTTTTTTTTTTAACTGAGCCAGGGACCTAGCTCTAACCAAAATCCTGATGTTAAAACACTGGTTAACAAACAAATGAAGACATAAATGGCATCTCTACTTTCTTTGACAAAAAAGTGAACAAGCCATTATTCCACTGGTTTATTCATAGGTTCAGCCTAAAACACTGCTTCCCATAAAACGTGAAAAAGCGGTTGCTTTTTAGGGAAACAATGCAAAGGGTGCAGAATAGAAAGGAGGACGCCATACTTGATGTTTTATTTATTATCCTAGTCGTGATACCTGGTGGTCACTTTACAGGGGTGTCATTAGGACACACTCATAGTTGCATCTGTGGTAGTGCCACTTTGCCAGGCCTCAATAAAATACTATTTTCACAGTGGGGGAGTGAGAGTGGATACTCTGGTGGAAACATCTTATGCAGTAACAGAGCTCAGCCCCCTGTGCTGAGTGCTGGTGCAGAGCAGCAGTTGGACTACAGGAGCAATTAACTTTTTACAAGCCTGTGAGTTTTAGTGCTGGTAGCTTTACGTATGGGAACTAGGCTGCTAATGAGGATGTAAGGCAAAGTTGATTATGCTGAGAACTTAAGGAAAAATCAGTTTGAGCTGTATACACTCCTGCTGTCTGCATGCATCCCAACAATACTGATTGACCAGTTAAGGCCATTTAGTTCACAGTGTCCATAAATCAAATTCAAAACCAATAAGGGGTGGCTGTCATTAGACCAACTCTCACCTGTCTGCTTCAGGTTTCCTGCCGTCTCTTCCTTTGCCTTAGACAGTCATTAATATAGGTAGAGGGTGTTAAACAGCCAGCAGCCAGCCTGCCTCTTTCCATGTCAGCACCATTATGCTTACTCAGTGTCTGCTGTCTATATGAGCAAGCTCATGACTGAATATGTCAACTCCCAGCCTGCTAGATGTGTTTAGCAAAGTCACATGCAGTGATTTCACCTGGCAATGGACACAGATTGGTACCATCTTTTCCCCTTATCATTGCTGCTTTCAGCGTGCTTTTTTCATTACTTGCTACGTTTACTGAGGGTCAGAATACAACCGCTTTTATACTAGCAAAATTTCAGCCCTAGATTATTTAATTGGAATGGAATAGCGGACACTTTGCTAGGAGAATTGCTAACTTTTGAGGAAGTGATCACGAGCTATGGCACATCCTGGCATTTTATATTGCCCCCTCATATCTGAGTACTTAAGTGCTCCACAAAGATGCATTAAATTATTGTGCTAACACTCACCTTGCTGATAAGACCCAAACACTAATTTGTTTTGCTGGTATTTGATTATAAAGCAAAAGACTGTGGACTTTTGACTATAATTATGGAGCTACATACAGCATCACGTTAGTTTTATGCATACTCATATTCCTTTTGAGCTGGCATTTTAGGATCTGGACTATATATCATAGCATTAAGATATCTGTTTTGCAAACTTTAACCATCCCTCTGCTCACTCTCAATAACAGAATACCTTCTTTTCCCCTACTAAAAAGAGAAAAGCCCAAAAGCACAGGGGCGCACAGTGTTTGCACTCAGTCATTCGGAAAATACAATTATTCTCCCTCCCCTCGGCTGTGAAATTGCTGTACGACCGCTGTTAAACACGCTGCAGTCATAATCACTGATAGGAGATGCATGGGGCCGGGCCTCCTCTGCCAATACAGTATGCAAACGACGCCCTGCCGCTCTACCCATCTTGTTACTGAGTGATATTAGACTTTGTAAAGGCACTTAGGAAATGCAGCAGATGTGGCAGCTGTCAGTGAGAATCCCACCCGGTCCCTCCCACCACTGCTGCTTCCTGTCAGCAATCATGGTCAGGGATCTGGAGAGGATATAATGCACTAAATAAGTGATATATATTTTTAGATCATTTAAACCTATATAGTACAAAGACTATCAAATATTTTTTGACAATATGCTCATTTTAAAAAATACTGAAAAAAGTTGTCAAATGCTTAAAAACAACCAACACTAACTGGAGGAATACGTTTACACAGTAATGACTGGGTATATTAAAAAAAAAAAGGAATACGCCCCCCCCCAAAAAAAACAAAAAAGAAAAAAAAAAGATTTTCAGTGAACATATTGCTGCTGCAAGTTAAAACTCTACCATTCAAAGACCATGCATGCATATATATATATATATATATATATATACACGAGGTGAAGAGAGGCTGAGGTGATTTAAGAAAAATGCCCTATGGTTTGAGCAGTCATGATGGAAAACACCTGTGGAATGCTAAAGCATGTTTTTATGGTTCCAGCAACATGGCTCTGTGGCAAGAGTCTGGCTGCTAAACTGCCAGAAATCCAACATCAGAGATTTTTCAATTTTAACATTTGATTTGTCATCCTTGAACTATTTTCAGTTTAATTTTTTTTTTTTTTTTTACTTTTTACAAAAGATTCAATTTAACTCAAGTTTTTTTTTTGGTAACTCTGCTGTAAAGAAATATTTTATAGAAAGAATCCTGCTTTAAGAAAGGGAACAAAAAGTCAGCTCTGACTTTATTCTCCATACTTTTTTCACCTGTCACTTTCTTTTGAAGAATTCAGGGCAAAAATACTGAGCTGTAGTTTTCTCAATAGTCACAGAAATCTTTCATAACAAGATTATATCTTGCTCTGTCCAAGCTCTGGGTCGCTTTTGATGTATTAGAAATAGAAAACTGACATTATAGCAGAATATGCAAGGGCTGAAGTGGGCTTTTTTGTTAGATGGGTGGGATTAACCTGGTGCAGCAGGGCAGCAGACAGAAAAGACTTAGAAATAAGTCACATAATTTGTATTGTGAGCTTCAGCAGATGTGTTTTCTTCATGGGTAGGTTCTGGTCAGCTGACCTGCTGCTGGCTCTGAGGCTCACTGCTCTTTGTGGATTTAACCAACTGAATTCAACAAGATGTAAGAAGTTATAACATCTTCCCAACACCCGTCCAGTATAATGTTAGTATGACGGTGGAATTTTAGATTTAAGCATCCTCAGCTTAAATCAAATCACTCAATTTTTCAATAACACAAAGTTATTACAATTCAAATGCAGACATTTTATAGTATGATGCCTTCAGCCACTAATCATGTAGTCAAGTTTGATTTTAAAAATTCATTTAATTTAGATATGTAAGCTTTAAATTTCCAATCACCTGTGACTTGCTGAGCAGTCCTTACCTGTGGAAATTATTTGTCTTGCTCTCCCATCCTCATTATCTCAGAGAGCAAAGTTAATACATGTTAACACTCCCAAATATAGCAACTGTACCTTTAGCTTGCAGACAGATTGCGAGTCAAACCGCACAGGAAATGTTATGTTTGCTGATAATTGTCGAGCTTTTTGACTATGTAGAAACTACTCTTATCAATAATAAAGAATAGCAACAGAGTAATAGGGTGAGGCTAACACTGATATTTGCGCTCAGTTAACAAGTAATTGATAATGTTTTCTTTTTTTCTCCTAAGCAAAGATGTAGCCTGGCGGACAAGACAGAGACAATAATGCAGCAGGCCTGTTTGTGTATACAGCTGTACTGTAATCCACCTCCGCACTGATGTGCGTGAACGTCAAAGAAAAACAGCAGTGGGCTGAGAGCTCCGGGAGGCTGCTGCGATCCATCCGTGGGTGGCTTTAGACAAGTAAAAAAGAAGCAGGTCTTCCTTCCTGCAAGAATTCTCATATTGCGACTGAGGCTGCAGATATAAGCTTGCTGTCTCCATTCGTGCGTCCGTGCAACAGTAACCAAATGGAGGCGTAATGAGATTCATGTGCACAGACGGTTATCAGCTGGCTGTGCCAATCCCACTCTGTAAAATGTGACATTAATCAAACAAATCATACATGCCATCAGAATTCCATTACCAAATGTTTTATTAGAAAATATTTTACACCTAAATCCAAAAAAAAAACCAAAAAACAAAACCCCAAACAAAACAAAAACAAATGGAAAAAAACTAGCCAGGTAAAAAGTTTGGGGGTGGGGGTGGAATATTGAGATCTGTGTCCACAATTATCCTGCAGTGTTCAACACCACAGTACAGAAAATAAACAGCACTGTCGCTGCGAGTACATCTCATGCTGGCTGGCTGTTTCAGTCAAGATACAATTTTCTGCTCTCCAAGCTCAACTCCCACTGTGTCTGAAGTGAGCATCTTCATTGGAACTGAACCAATTCTCTGACACATACAGGACTGTGTTTATTAAACAAAAAAAAGGACAAACAAAAAAAAAGGTAACTTAGGGCTATAATTTTAAATTGTTTCTCATAGGCGTGTCCTTTTTTTAACCCCTCCAAACTGAATGTTTTTAGCCGTTTCTTTTCATTTAACCATCGATGCTGATGTTCTCTGAGGTTCGGGGGTGAGAAAGCGTGTGCATTTGAAAAAGTTAGCTTAAAAGTTGTCGACAAGGTCCATGATCCTCTTCCGCTCGGCCTCTTTGAACTCGTCACTCTTTCCATCTCCAATGCTTTCAGCGTACTCTGCAATAGACAAAGAAAAATCAGAGGATTAGTTGGCTTGACAGCACAGGCGTGGCCCTTTTGAGGTTAAACAGAACATCCTTGGAGCCAGAAATTGACAGGATTGGCCCTCGTCTGGCACTGAACGGAAGATTAATGAGGGAAGGAAAACAAGGTACACTTCAGGTTTAGGAATTTTCCTGACAAGTTTGGAATGAGCCTCAGTTACTTGAGCACAAATCAATAAAAAGTGATTGCAGAAAGTGTTTATTTACTCCTGCAGGGACATTTAAAACATGCACTGCATCTGTTAATATTTAAATAACCTCCCATTCTCTTTGGATTTTGAATCTGGCCGCCACTAACTATCCATCAAACAGTGGATATAAGGACCGCAAATACGCTTTATATTTCATTTTAAGGGCCGCAGCAAATGATTATATGATTCATAATTGATGAATGATTCTGATGTAAATTTAGAGTAACATAGGTTCAATTATCCTTTTGAGGTTTGTTTTAGTTCAATAAATGGCCCCAAAAATTCAAAGATATTCACAGAAAAGTAAAAATGTATTAGATGGGTGAAGCTGGAATCAGCCCCTCCCCCCGTTTCCATTCTTTCTCCAATTTGCCCAAAACCTCTAAAACCAGCCAGTGCTCTGGTCCTGAAACAGCACCTCGCTTCAGGTTTACTTTGTGTTCATTTATTGCAAACTGACTGCATACAAATATACTTTGAATGAGGCATGCAAGCTGATTTGAGAAACTGACCATCAAGGGCCCCGGGGCAATTCCTCAGTTAAAAATTTCTGGCAATGAGTCCTGCTTCCTCCACTTAAAATGCTGAATAATTAGAAAGCTGCACAGTACATAGATGCTGTAACTTCGGGAGGGAAGAAGCTGTTTCCAGGCGAGCTTATTGTACTGAGAGTCAAATGGAGCTATTCTCTGTATTCTAAAAGGACTAAGCCGAAGGCTTTAAAAAGCTAGTATTATTAAATAGCCTTTCACTCTAGTCTAGACACTCTCCAGTCTGTACATCACTTTTCAACAAAAAGTCAGATTACAGGATCTTTCCTCTGGTGGAAAAAAAAATGTCCCACAGTAGTGGCTGCACTGAAATCTACCCTGTTTCCTCAATAACTGGTCCAGGTGTATTGTGCAGTGCTTGTACTGAACTGTGCACTGCTCTACATTTGACTGTTTTCTTTACTGTCTACCTCTCACACGAGCCCTTTGAGACAGCACGACGGTCGATTTGTGAGTCTAATGTGCAGAAAGTTGCAGCTGCCGCAGCCCCGGCACAGTCCGTGCATCCGGCGTCTTTCTCACCCAGCCTCTGAGGCAGGGATTACCCATTAAATCCAGGGATGTCGAGACAGAAAGATGGGAGAAAAAAAAAAAAAAGACTATTTTTCTCTGGGAGACACTTCAGAGAGAAGGGAATGAAGGGGGGCTTTCCTGACAAGAGCCCGCAGGGTTTAGGAGGATGAAGAATGGCTGCCAAAGACACAGAGAAGATTTTGCTTTTGAGGGTGGAGGGATGTTTTTATGTTATTAGATTGTACATAAAGGATAGTGACAGATGTAATAGGACTGAGAAGGAACCTCAGAGACACTGTAAAAGAATATTACTTGTGAATAGATGTTCTAGAGGAACCGGCAAAATATTTATTGTGTTGATTCTAGTTTTATTAGAACCTATTTTGTAATTTTTTTTTTCATAGTTCTGACCATTATTTCTGTTCAGACTGTATATAAAAGATGGAAGTCACAATATGAAATCACCCAATGGTTTGTGAAGTTCACTTTTGAAGCCTAAATTTGACTATTTTGGGCATCGCCATATTGATTTTTAGGGAAGTGACACTAACAAGCTTGGTTAGAGAGTTGTATTTATAGTCTGTGTAAGTGGTTCTCAGAGTCACAGACAACTGCTAGATAGTACTAAGTAGCATGCAAATAAAATATTAAAATTTAACTTGAAAAAAAAAATGCAGCACAGACATCCAGGATGCCTGCTGTACGATTAACCAGACAGTCACAGATAGGTACATTAAAAGGAACCCTGACTGTGAGGATATGTGTAGCTTAACTCTTAAGTTGCAGTCAGGGTAGTGATGTTAAATGGCTGGAACTGTCTTGGTGCCAATAGCTAGACCCTACAGTAAGGTAAAAATGTAATCTGTTCAAGCTTTTCAAATTGAACCCAAATTACTCTAAAAAAAAACACATCAAAATCAAGATGATCATGAGGGGGTGAGAGTGGGTGTTTCTTTTGTTAGTGTCTGTGTGGAAACTGCTCCTCAATGCCAGCCAAGAGGAAGACAGGTTATTGTAAAGAGCGACGCTTTCTCTCATCAGCTGTTAGAGGCAAGAATTTGGACTCATCAATTTAACAACCCATGTCAAATTCATGTTCTAACTTCTAAACATAATTTCCGGCTCTAGCACATCTGCCGGCCACTGTACGGCTGCAACCCACGAGTCTTTATCCATCTGAGTAGCTAGATTGGTCTTAATTGAAGACCACTGAACAATCAGAGATTGCTGACCTGACAGAACTGGCAAATTGTCAACTTTCCCCCATGATCAGGGAAGTGATTGCTATTTCACTTTTAGGGCCATCCGTTCGCTGTAGCAGACAGGTTGCTCTGCCTCACGGGAGAGCATTAATAGTTACCATGTTTCATGGATCTTAAAGTGATCTTTACTCACAATTCGAGGGCATCTAGACTGCTTGAGGGAGAAAATTGAAGGCATGGCTTTCAACTACCAATTACGCCCACATGCGGCGCAGCGTGGCATTCTTTTTCATTAGGAATAGTAACTTGGTAATGCTACTCATCTAGCTTGGAAAGTAATGGCAGTCTTTGTAGATCAAAATGTGTATTTAACATTCAGGATTTCTAAAACAATGAAAATACGGCATGTGATTTTAACACCATGCTTCAGTACGAGAAGGCTTTTATAACACTTTAAGATATAGCGCAGTTCAGCACAAGTAGAGCCGAGTAGTAGTAAAAGCAGAATTTTAAGCCCTCTGCACGGTTGTTATGAAGGGGAATAATTAGCTGTGAGTTTGGCCATTATAACAATTATATCCGGCGAGTCAAGGAGCTTCAGTTTTTGGCACTTCCATGTTGGCTTTATTTTTCAGTTCACTGCTTGTTTCAATAAGATGAAAGTAAAACTGAAAGTAAACAAACCAAAAATGTCAAACTAAGTAAAGTTGAGTCTGACATTTATTGACAGTTTTATGTAACAAATTCATGCCAAAATTGTATTTTTTTTTTCTAAACAGTTTGAGCTAACTCGGAGGTTTTTGAAAAAATGCTTAATTATTTGTTCTTCGCAGTGTATCTTGTAGAACGATAACTAACATACACAATATGCATAGCTAAAATGATTAAAACCTGTTTTAAGAAAATAACTGGCTCTTTAAGATACGAAGCTGACAA